>BMAO01022540.1:0-117622 GCA_019973975.1 Trichonephila clavata
TAATTGTATTTTCTACTAAAAATTTTTCCCCGCCTTCATAAATGGTAAAATAAATGCAAAAATAAAAATCAATGATAATCCGGTGAAGGAAAAAGTCAGCTAATAATCGTTAAATTATTACAAAAAATTTGATATAGAAATATCACAATTCAAAATGGAATAAAATAAACCGTAATTATATATTTACACAGATGTTCATTTTACATAAATGTGCTAATCCTCATAATAGCATTTATTATCTACATAAAGTAAAATGCATACAAAAATTTAAGTTATTATTCATGATTAGGTTTAAGTAGATAGTATGTATTAATGCCCCGGACAGATAAGGGATAAAAATTTATTTATTTGAAAGATTCAAAAATTAATCCTTTTAAATTTCTAATACTTTTACTAATAAATTTACAGTTAACTAATAATATATATAATTGAATGTCCCCCCCCCTTCAAAAAATGTTGAGGTTAATTAATTGTTCTTAAGGATTTGTACTGATTATATACATGAATATTTCCATGAAATATTTTCGATGAAAAGTCCTGGTATCTCAAAAGAAATTCTTCATAAACTAAATTGTAAAGTATTACCTAATTTATAAAAAATAAAATCAGATGGTAATTTTTCTTTATAAATATCATACAATTGTTACAAAACCAGTTTCAAGTATTGTTAATTACTAAGGCACTCAATAATAGATGAGGTATTATACATTTTAACGAGATCTTTTTCGGATATTGATTTTTTGCATGGCAAATAAAAATTCATTCAAAGGTCACAAAAATCAATAATCCAACTTTTAATATATATTTAAAAAGTATATATATATATTAAAATTTTTAAAATAATATATAACAAATCTAGATTTGTATTTTACTTCAAAATTATTTATTGAATATAATCACCCTATTATTTTTTTTCAGTATGCTAAATGTATACAAAGAAAATTTTATATTCAAATCTTAAGTTAATATTTTTTAAAAAAAATCGTTGTATACAACTAAGTGTGAAGTCCAAAAATTCATATAAGTTCCCAAATATGTATTTTTTTTAACGTTTTTAAAATAATAATTATTTAAAAGTATACGATACAGTTAAGAAATTATTAAAGCAATAATCGATAATTTTTAACAAGCAATAAAATTACATATTTGTTAATGTAATTCAGAATTAAAAACTTTAACACAACAATAATATTTAATTATAAATTTCAAAAAGCGAATTGTAAATATAGATTTTTTATTTAATTTTCTTTCATCTATAGATTGGTATTTTAATAGAGGAAACCTGATTTGTTCGAAAATATAGTAGAAAATCGTACTCATAAGTCAAGAATAATCAATGAAATATTTACAAATTTCGAAAGAGAAAATCAATTTGCTCATGTTTGACCTAACTCTCGATTAAAAATGCTAAATATTTCTCTCGTTATTAAAAGAGTTAATCCAATTAATTAATGATATAATTGCAATTAAAAAACAAAAAAGGAACATAAGTTTAGAATATAATCTCAAGTTATTTCTTATTTTTAATAAAATCAAAGTAAGAAATCTTTAACTGAACGTAATAACAAAATGACTTACTTGAAGGTCACATGATATAATCCATATTTTCACAAAAAATCCCTTTCACAAAATTAACAAAAAAGGTAAAGAAATTTTAAACGCTTTCGTTAAGAACACTTTTCCATTTGCTATATGTTATTAAAATAGTGAGAGAAATTAAATTTAGGGAAACATTTAGTATATGGACTAAAAGTTGCACAGGTAAGAAATGCCCCAAAACGTTCTGCTACGATCAAACCATTCTAGGAAAAGGGTTGAACCAGTTAAAAAGCAAAACCCTTTCAGTCCTACATTTTTTTTTTAAATATTTTTACAGTAGTTATTTATTTGTCGATGCTCAAGAGTGCCGGAAGGAAACTCGGGGCCTGTAGTTAGGCATACCTTTTTTTCACTCCCTTTCTTTTTTGTAGAGAAAGGGGAGAGTAGATAGCGACCTTGAAATCCAAGCGAACAGGTAGCTGCAGCTGACGGAAGGAATGCCGTTCCTGATTTTTCTGTAGTAGAAAGTAGTCGTTATCTTTTTTTAAAAGGAAGAGGAACTTAAAAAAATAAAGAAGATACAAAAAAAATATGTTCGAAAGTGAAAGGGTTGCCCTTTGAAGGTTTTGAGAAAGGTATTTGGTCTACTTTCTGGAAAGGATGCGAGTTACTGCCGGGTTTTATTTTGCTTCGTTTTTCTTGAACAGTTAGAAGGTTATTGAAAGTCATTTCTTTTTTAAAAAAATTTGTGGATATAACAAAGTGTTATTTCAAATCCGGAAGGATGTAACAACGTGTTAAACTAACATGTTTGATTGTATTATGCATATGTTTAGCATGATATGGTACTTTACTGCTAAGGTGGTTAGAATTGTTAAATTTGGAGGTCATGAAGTATACGTTTTATGAGTATGCTTTATTATCATTATGCAAAAAAAAATCACATTTTCAAAATCATCTTTTTTAATAAATTTTTAAAAGTAAATAACAATTGTTTTTAACTGGATTAATTTTTTCAATGTCTCAGAATAATCCTTTTTAATTACTGACAAGAATTTTGATCCTTGTTTTTGTCTATTATAAATAATTTTTCTTATAGGCTATGAAACTTTTTTTGACCTTATATTATCAAGAATGATAGTTTTTGGCCAATTTAACCATAACAATTAACTATATTTACTTTAACATAAAATTTTACAGAAGACTCTGATAACGGGTCAGTTATATTATGGCTTTTCGGACAATGAATCTTTATATTTAGATGTTATGAATTTTAGAATGCTTAAAACTATATCAGATTCTTAACTTTTCATTATATAGCAAAAACATTCAAATAACAATCAAATGAATGGACAGCTTTAAACCAATTATATATTGATTTTAAAAAAAAGAAAAAACTATCTAATTTCGTATACAAATATTTTGAGTCTTTATCAATAAAAATCGACAAAAAAAAGATAATCTTCCACAATATGTTTCAATAACTGATGAAAGAATGGAAAGGAAAGAGTTTCTAAAAATAACTTTCTGAGAATAACTGCCTTTTTTACATCGTGCGCAAATGTTAAACATTTTAAGTTTAATGTATAGGGGAATTAAAGGGAACCAAAGTGAATTCGGCAATTACTAAGGTCAACAATGCTGACTTTTAAAATGGTGCGGAAGTTAAGAGAAGCAATTATTTTTAGTTGCCATCCATTTCGCTGTGGTTCATTATTATGTTCTTTGCCAATAGCCTTCTAGTAATTTTATGCTATTAATTAAAACCAATCTTGCCTTATTGGGAGGTTTTTCTAGTAACAATAGCGTAATTTTATAGAATTTTATTTTTCCAGTTGATATTTTTCTACGAGCTTCTCTCTCTACAGCTTATGAAAATAAATTAATCGATTTTTAACTATTTAGGCATTTTCTTCTAGTACAAATTTTATGCTAAGCATATGAAAGAAGAAGCGACATACTAGTAGAAAGAGATTGCAATTCTATTTATATCTAGGTGTCATAAGTCAAATCTAAATAAAGGTAGAAAGGTTGCACAGCTGCAACTTGAACATCCTTAATTCCGATATTATGATTAATATACTCTATTAACTTCATATAAAAGTTTTTCTGCTATCCTCAAAACGGAAGCTTTAAAATGTCTGTAAATAAAATACCAAATAAAATCTTAATTTGATTCTTTGTGAGTTCCTGTTCAAAATTGTGAATAAATTTATCAAGTGGATTGAAAAATACTCTACAGGCTTATTGAGAGTTTGCAAAGTTTAATGATGTAACACGCACAAATCATTTGAATACAATCGAAATTTACGATATTTTAAAAAAATATTACTTAGTTTAAAAGATAAACAGAAACAAACTTTTTAAAAAAAGTTTCGATGTAGAATATTCTCGATGATGATTATTAAAAAATAATATTAGTGAACTAAAGCGAATTTAAAAGATAATGAATCGCCACGGAAGATTTCTGAATAACCTTCGACGTTAACAAGATGATGGATTGACTTAGAAAAAAAGCACATTCAATATATCTTATGTCATTGTTAGACATGTATTCCCTATCGTCATTAGTGGCTTAATAAAATCGATAATAATAATGGAAAAGATGTTGTTATTAAATATCAAAGTAGGAAACATTCTAATAAAATGTTGAAGAAAGATTATCATAGTTTTAGGCAAAATGGTACATTTATGAACCACAAAATTCATTTTCACTAGATCCGGAAAAAAATAATTTTTCAGTGCCTTTAAAACAAAGGATGCTCTTGAGATAAAAAGAAAATATTAAAGGTGAGAGAAAATACAGTAATTTAGGAAATCATGAAATAATGTACATGATTTTCATAGTTGAGCCATGTTTGCAATGACAGAATGCGTTTCAAATAACATTTTGCGATTAAATAAAGAAACCCAGAAGTTAAAAATAATGCATTAGATCTCAATTTTCAGATAATTAATAGATACGAATATTAAAAAGTTTTAACAGTTCAAAAATACAAACACACACATAACGAAAGGATTAATTGTGAAATAAAGCAAGTATGAGTTCAACACCCTTACAAATTTAATGCTACGATACTTTATTAAAAGAAAACAATAAATAAAAAAGAAAAAAAGTACAAAGTAATGGCTATTTACTGTTGTATCAAGAAAAGGCACTTTTTAAGTGTGCAGGGCACTTGACGACAAATGCCAAAAGTGTTGCTCCTGGCTGTACACGAACAAATTAGTTTTTCTTTGGGAGTATTTTGTGTGACATCATAAATAGTTTCCTTGGTGAGATTTGCGTTCGGATAATAAAACAGTATACTCGCGTATTTGGCTTCAAAACATGCCAAGATCAAAAGTACGAAGGAACAGTTTAAAAGTCTTGAAATAAATATAGTGTTATTACTGCTGTTTTGAAATTTATAGTAATTTGACCCAATAAAAAATTATTCTCGAAATTCTGATTACATATCAAGTAAAGTTGATAATCAGTCAAAAAGTTTTAAAAAATGCTAAATTTTATTGAGTTCGTTTTCATTTCAATTGCCATTGTTACAGTACTTCTTTAGTTATAAAAAACTATTTTTTTGGTAATATATAAATGCGTCATCGGAAGTTACTTTAAAAATAAAAGTAATCGTTAAAGTATCTTCTGAAGAAAAAAAATATAAAGAAATGATTTGTAAGAAAATAATATATTTTCTTATAAATTAAGTTGTTATTTTAATTATATAATTATAATATTAATGTAATTAATTCTATGATCTGTTATTATAAAATTATAATTTATATATATTCATTTAAGCAAATTGTTAAAGAAATAAACTAAATGATATATTTTTTCCGTAACTGATTTGTATAATTGGAGAAAAAAATTAATTCCACATTTCGAGTTTATTACTTTCATTGACCAATATACATCTTGTGGCAATATTATTCGTAATAATAAAGGAAGAGTTGAAGGTGATGTTTTGATTTTCATTTCTAAAAAAGATCATGGAGTAATAAAAACAGTACTTATATGCCTCTTACGAAATTTATTCTCGAAAACATGAGCGATTGAAAGAAGTTTGCCGTGAAAAATTGTAATTGATTTAATATATACAAAACAACAAAGGAACTTTTTTAATTATTTTATTGATTAAAATCTGTATTACTATTTTTAAAATATTTTTCAAATAGTTTATATGTTTTTTTTTTAATTTTAAATGGCATATCATCAAAAAAGTTTCTTAAAATTTTTTAAGGAAAAAAAAAAGGATTTCTTTGAGATCTTGGCATGCTTTATTTTGTTTGGAAAGTGTAATTCCATTTCATTATTAAAGGGGGAGAATATTCAACAGAAGTATGCCAATACGAGCTAATTTGTCTTTCATTTCTGGAAAACAAACTGTAGTTTGATATTCCATGTAAATCTCCCCCCATTAACATTGTTCAGTATATAATGTTATTTTGTTTTAGCTATATATTTTACATTTATTAGTTATATTAGAGCCTTTTTAAACATTTAATTTCTTACAAAAGAACGATGAAAATTTCAATTTTTAGTATGGTTGAATAGTTATACAAATGCATGAAAGCAACGGAATTTGCTTCTAAAAACACAAAAAAATAAAAAAAAATACTTGATTACTTTGAATACTTGATTTTTTCGGTACCGTTTTAACCATTAATTCATTTGCAACTAATAAAAACTGATCCAAAATCTCACAAACATTTCAACAAAAACAAAGAGGCAAATATCTACCTATTATCGCAGACTCGTTGAATGAAAGAAAGGTGAATGACGTTAAATGTCTTTCTAATGAAAAAAATATATTTTTGTCAAATAAGAACGATTCTTCATCATCTAAGTATGAATAATTTATTCAAAAACTTCAGAGAGACTTTCCTTAATGATTTATGATCATACGATCATTTCAGTAATTTAATCTTTGATTGGTTGATAAATTAATCATTAACTTAAGAGCAATATGAGATCTGCTGCCGACTGAACTCATAATTTCGAATCTTAGTCAAGTGACCAGAACGGCACATAAGATGGCACCTCACTTTTTTAATTTGGTTTGAATTAACATCATACTAGAAACTATACAAAGGCTATTTACGACAGACCAACAATTTTCAATAACTATCAAGTGAAGTAGAAGACACACTTCTGAGCTACTATCTAATTCTCTAAATTTCTATACAATATAGCAAGAAGACTTAAAAATGGTATTTTATTTAATGGTAATCATTATGATGGGATTTTAGCGGAAACAGGACTCAAAGTCACGACTGAAATTCGAGCGTAAACGACCACAAAATGCACGAGTTTAACTTCTAAGGTGTTGGGCCTCTATTTAACAATTAAATCGAAAGCATTTAAGCAGTCAGAGAGAAATTGTATGTTTATAAAGGCCTTTTATTAAAGATTCTTAATTCCGTTAGTCGACATTTTAAAACGTAGAAAAAAACAAACTACAGAATTAGAATTGTTACTTGTTCATTATCACGAATAATTACAGCTTTTAAAAATTTAAACTTAAAAAAGTTGCATTTGAATATCGTTGATTACGGAGTTTACGACCAATGATCGGCTACTGCTGCTCCGATTCCAGCAACACACAAAAAAAAATATGAAATTAATGTATATAGAAAATAAAAAAAAACACTTGTGTGAGATGAGAATTTTTTTTAAAAAAAAATAGCGTGTTGCGCGCGTGTTTTTATTTGGGATGTGTTTTATATGCAAAGAGGGTCTCGTTTTCTTTTTATAAAAAATCATAATTACACATTTTTAGATTGATATTATTTTAAAAATCTCCCTCTTAATTAAAACGATGTCTTAGTGTATAAAGGGTCTACTTAATGAATATTACAAATTCTCATTTTAATTTTCCATTAACAAGCATATAATTTTAATAATTTTAATTTTCTATTTTAAACCATTGATGTTCTACAATTACAAACTTCTACACTTGATAATTAACTTTTAGCATTAGATGCCGGATGAAATAGAAATTGGCTCAATAAAACAGCTAAAATCAACCACAACCCACTAGTATTTTCCTCTTTGATATATTTACTGTACATCGACATCGTTTTCAACGAGTATTTATTGCAAATAGGGACTTGAACACACGGTTGAAAACTAAAGCTTCACCGGCTCAACACCATGACCATTCGATTACTATTGCCACTCATTTTATCTAATACTTCTCACAAATATTATTTGTCTGGAGTTTTATTTTTGTTTATTTATTGTTCTGGGAGTCATTTAAACAGAGAAAGGATTCTAAAATATCTTTAAGATAATTACCTTCCAATTCCAAGACCTCTATACCAGGCAAATTATAATAATTCTATTCATTTTATAAAAGAAAATACGTAATCAAAAAGATTTACATATTATTCAAAATAAATTGACAAATAAGAGTAAATAAATAATAAAAAAATAGGTGTATAGAAATGTATAAGAAAACGGAGAATCAATTTACGAAGTAATTTATTTTACTCGCGAGATCCATTCGCTTTTCCTGAAGCAATTATTCTGACATTCATATCCTCGAGAAAATAAAATAAATCATCTCAGTGTTACATATTTTATTTAATACTGAGATGTTCATACTGCTCTTTAAAAATATTTGGCAGCTTCTTCCCACTTACAGCCAAAAAATCGATTCCCTGATTTGGCAATAAATTGTTTTACTTAAAAAATCGATACCCAGACTAATTAACAGTTACGCTTCGGTGGTCTAGAGCGCCACCGGTACGGCATACATTGATAAAATTGAATGTGTTTGAAGAACGTTTTTAAGGGCGTAATGGTTTTTTTTTTCATTAGTTTGCTTGCATAAAAAAGGAACATATATTGATCTATGCTATGGTATTGTGAATAATAAAAAATATCTCAAGAGCTCTATAAAATTTCAGGTGCGTGATTTCAGTTGCATTCATAATGGTAAAATAAATATCAAAAGGGGAGGGGGGAATAATATAAAAACTTCGATAATGTGCTAATGTACATAATTTATTTCATATAATTATATGTTAGACTAAAAAATATATTTCTACAAATCTTAAATATAAATATAATTAGTTAATTTTATTATTATACTATATATTTATACATATGGTGTATTATTTATTACATATTTACTACATTGTCCTCAATCCCTCTAAAGAGTCAAATAAAACTCATCAAACATGCCAGTCATTATTCAGTTTTATTTATGACTTTAAAAAAGAAAATGCAAGTTTCAAAATATATTTTTAAACTTTTGAAAAAGACATTTGGTGGAATTGTGTATGTATGTGTGTTGTTATAAGATTTACGCCGTTTGCTAATAGTTCTAACAACTTTATTAATAACAGAATTATCCACAACAACAAAAATCAAAAAAGTAAAAACTCTTTTCGTTTTCAAATTATTTAATTTATCTCTATACTTCCTTTTTTAAAACAATTAAATCTGAGGGCGTAAATATTTATCTATTAAATAATTAAAATGAGAATTTGAATGAATTAGATTTCTGGATAATGAGAGAAAAATACTTTGTCACTTTACAAATAAGCTTTTACTCTCAGTGCTTTTAAAGAAAAAAAAGTTGAATAAAACTTATTATACTGCTATTTATGAATTTTTAATAATTTTAATCGTTCTTTGAGCTGGAGTATATAATAATCAAAAACAACAAATGGATATCAATAAAAACAAAACATAATTAGATTCCCCCCCCCCAAAAAAACTAATACAACAAATTTAATGATTTTATTATTCTAGTAATTTATTTTCCTTCTATTCTGTTTTATTTATTTATCATTGTTAGTGAGAAACATTGGATTTAATGCTTATATTTTATATCCTTGATAATAAGCTTAAATAATTTTTCTCCGCATTTTAAACTCTTATTTGAATTCTTCCTTTTATTTTGCAATCAAGTTTTATACTCAACTTAAAATAAAGAATCAAAATCAAAATTTAAATTAGTTAATCTCCTTCTTTTCTATTAATCTAATTATTTTTATTTATATTCAAGACTTTTATTTTAAACAAAAAAATTATCCCTCTATGATTTATTAAATTTTTAATAGTTTACAAAATAGATTATAGCTAAAGTTTCAAGTTTTCGTATATAAATTACTTCGAGCAAACACTAAATTTTTAACTAGAACTATATATATATATAAAAAATTGAAAAAAAATATGCAGTATAATCGTGAGAAGTTGAATAATCTCGTTGAAATATTTTTGAAAGATATTTTCAAAGAAAAATCATTATGAATTAAAAGTATGTGATGTATAACTTAATAATTTAAATAATACTCATGTATAAACAATTTTAAATAATACTTATGATATTACTTTTTATAAATTCAGTACACTAGCATTCACTAAATTGCATAAAACACTGCTGATTATATTTTACATTATGTGTTTCACGATAAATAGAAATAAACATATAAATTTTAATTAATTTTTCTTTGAGAGATCTGAATAATACTTCTTCGTTATATTTACGGAATGAAAGGCACTAGCAAACAGGTACTTGCTTTGTTATCAGTTTTCCGTTTTGTTTAAATAAATATTTAAAACAAGAAAGAGCGGATATATAGTTTTAAAATCACACATACACACAACTATTTAGAAAAATTGCGATTTAAGAAAAAAATTATAAATTTGATTCTTTGGAGAGTTTATTTCCCTTTAACATAAAATTTCAGCTTTATTTCAGAATTGGTAGATTTTATGAACACACAATTTATATCAAAATTGCTTCTATACAATAATTATTTAAATTTTTAAATGCTTTAGTTTCATTAGAAAGTAAATAAAAAATCATATATGTACAAAATAAGATGAGTTATTATTTTTTCTTTCCTTTTCTACATTTTATGGCATTGACTTTTAGTTAAATATTGTATAAATTGTTATGTTGCAAAAATGTTGTTGTTGCTAATGCCACCAGATCGAGCGATGTCAGCATATAAATATTAGAATTATTAAGATTGAATATTAGCATTAGTATTAGTAGTGTTAGGATTTTATAAATGAAATTTAAACACGGATTTCTTTTCTTGTTTAAAAAGGATTTTAAAAAGTAGATATAGATTTATAGATGGCATTTCTTAAATAAACTGAATTATTAAAAAAAACTATTCAAATCCCTCTAAAATATATGAATTACTTTACAAATGAAAAAAATATTATGGCGAATTGTCAAGTTTAATTATATACAGCATGTCCCTTAAATTTATATTCATAATTGATCGGTAGATTTCAGAAATAAGTTCAGTAGATACTGTTACCGAATTGAGAAATGAATTACCAAATAGTTTTAAATTACCTGCTATCTATTCACGATTGTGCTTATATTAAAAACCCAAAGCTTTAGATTGCGAACTTCTTTAACAATATCGTTTAAGTCCTAATTTGATTAACTCGAGCTTCTGTATGGCTCATTCTGATGATTCTCAAACTACAAACTTTTTATGCAGCAAATGAAGAAGTTCGGATGATGAACTCGTTTGACATTTTCGTCATTTGATTGCGTTTCAAAATTCAGTCCAATCCAATAGCCTTCGTGCAGCTTTGGAATGAAGTTGTTTCAAACCAAAAGCTATAGCTAATTCCAAAATACACACAAAAAGAGTTTTTTCACTCAAACAATATTCCTATTTAATATATGCAAATAAAAATATTACTAATACCTTTCTCAATATCACACTAACACGGATATAAAGTGAAATCAAAATTTTCATATAATATGCTTTATGATCCAAGAATTAAATTTTTTAAAAAAAAATTTATGTAATAGTTACAATATATTATAAAAACTCTTAAGTTGTACTGGATTTGTTTATAGTGAAAGATGTTAGAACTTCACGATCAAATATGGAAAGAAAGAAGCATCTGTCACGATAACTATAAAGCCGCAAATATTTATGCAACTTCTACTCAATATATGACCAATGTGACCAACTAAATAAATAAAAATAGTTAATGAAAGTTGATAATACCACTAACAAGGTCTAAAGGTTACTTGAATTGATGTCTAAAGAACAAAGTATGCCTTATTCAGATCATATACAATAATCATATATGTATAGATGGAATTGTTGTATTCTACGTACAATTTTTATGATTCGTTTAAAAGAAAATAAGTGCCAAAAAAAGAACAATCCGTTGTACGACTTGTTGGTCGGAATGGATTAATTTGCATTTTTTTTTTAACTGAATATGCATTAACAAAAAATTCTAGCAGATATTTACTCACAAATGCTCTTAAAAGGAGAACTACGTTAAACGGAATAGTGTTGCCTGTTAATCATTATTGAAACATTTTAGACGAAGTAGAATACATTCTTAGGCAAAGGTAAGAAACAGAATAAGAATTATTTTATCAAACAAAAAAGCAACAATCACATTCTTTTTAATATTCTTTTTATGCATTGAAAATATAGTTAGATAATATAAAAATATGTTAATTAAATATAATCTATTAAAATATGATTAGGTATTTAAAAACAGGGTTAACGTGTATTTTTCTTTTCTTTTTTTCACGGAATCCAATATTGCCTGCTCCTTGGGTCTCAGACGTTAAAGGAAAACATTATAATTGTTTCACTCTAAAATATCAAATTCATTTCTTTACCCGTCTAACACTTGCATGAATATATATTCTTTCAGTTAAATTATAGCACAATAAACATCCAAAATTTTTGATTAAAAAAGGATTGATATAATTTTTTTCGAAAAATCTGTGGTTTTAAATAAAATAATGTCATTCGCTTAATTTTTGCTCTGAAAGAGATTTTATATAGCTTAACTCAGTGGTGCAACAATCCATGAAGTCCAAGGCCTACTGTGCCCCACTCAGTTTTCGTGACATTGCGCCCTATGGTGCATGAGCAGATGCTCCGGCCATGTGGTCAGTGTAACGTGAAAAACCCCTGTGTTAAATTCCCACAAGCAAGTTTGGTTCTCATCTATCGACCCACTGAAGGAATGAAAGGCTGAGTCAACCTTACCCACACACAGCCCGGGGTTTGAACCTAGGACCTATGGTGTGGAAGTGCGATGCACTAACCACTCAGCCACTGGCCGTCGATTTTATGTAAATGCCTCTTTATTTATTCAATCACAGTCATAATACCTGCTTTTCGGAAACAGATTAAAAAATAAATCACTACACAATAAATATGGAACATTGAAGAATGGTAATTCAAAACCGACAGAGATGATATTTTTAAAAAAATATTTATGCATTTTGGAACAACAGCGAAATGAATTTTATCAAATACATTATTTTGCCATGATAATTATCCTTACAATTGTGTTGTAGTTAAAAAATAGTGCATAGAAAAAAAAATAATCGAGCTATTTAAAGTGTACAGTTATAATTAATGTAACATGTGAAATACCATATTTAATCGAATCTAAGCCGCCCTTAATTCTAAGCCGACTCACAATTCTCTACTCGTTTTGGAGTCAAAATAAAAAACTTTGTAAAGGTTCATCAAGAACCGATACTTAAGAAAATGTATTGAAAAATCAGAAAAAATAGGAAGTTAACAATTTATTTATTCTACTACTATTAAAAACTTTCAAATACGTACACCGAACCTATAATTACTCTAACCTTCAGTATCATATGCTGCGAAAATGATTCATCACTCCCAATGTCACAGCTGACATTGATGCCGACGCACAGTGGATAGTTTTCACGATCTGGCGCACGGAAATTATTTTAGAGCTTTAAAGTCTTCATAATTATATCCAATGATAAAAAAAAATCATAGAAATTAATGTAAACTAGGTACTCTTTTCTATTTTCTACTAAGAAATAAAGTTATTAGGGTCTCAACAAATTTCTGACAAGTTTGAGTTTGATGAAGAATAAACTACTGCGAAGGGGCATTGTTATTGAAGATTAACAGGAGCAGTAATTTGACATGTGGGAGAATATATACAAAAATAGGGCGGCAAATTAAAAATTTAATTTTAAAAGATTAAACAAAAATCCAATCAAACAATAGTACGTATTTACAAGCATTAACATTGTATATATGTTATAAAAGGTGTCGTGGCACAGTCCTATCTTGGACTGGGTTCACATTGCCCGGCGCGCCTGGTGTATATATATATAGAAGGAAACATATCACCAACAAAAGCCATAACAAGACAAACACAATTAACAAGAACAAGTTCAATCTATAAGTGGAAACCTTGGAGTGATTTTCTAATATCTAGATTAATCCTGATACTCAAATCTAACATTCAAATCTAATATTCCCGTCTAAGTAATCTCAGCTATCAGAATTGACAAGGAGACGAACTCTTGCTAACCTCAGGTCGGTACTTAATTTGATTCCTTTAATGATTAATCTAATACTTTGCTATAATACTATCAAATACGCGCAAAGCTCGTTGAAGTGATCCGTAGTTTACAGCATTTAGTTTACAGCATCCGTAGTTTACAGCATCCGTAGTTTACAGCATTACTTACATTTAGTTTGGCAATTCCTTCTCTCTCTCACTCTAACATTTACGAAATCTAGACTTTATATAGTCGAATTAATTAGCATATAACTATCTCGTGTTTTTCCCGAAGAGGCTGTGAAATAGAATAAATGCTGGCCCCAAAGTTACCCAAGAGAATTAGTTTGGAAATTCACGCGGATAGACCCGTCACAAAGGTAATAGGTATGATGAGGAGGGATGAGAAAGATGCGTAGAGGGGCAACATAAAGGGTGTGTGATTGTGTGGAGGGGCTAGATGGTACAGTAAAATACGTTTAACGCGAAAATGCTTAAGTCGAAATATCGGTTAACCCGAAATTATCCAACGGTCCCGACAAACTGCTATGTATTTCCATGCATTTTTCTCTCTTAATAAACGAAAAATGCTTAACACGAAACGATTTCCCATCTGGAAATGAAGAAATACGGAAAACACCAGCTGGATTTGACTGTCCTATTGTATTATCAAAAGAATTCATTGCAGTAAGGAGGATAATGTGTGTATAACCTCAACTAGGAATTACAAAGACATTTTGTTCAAAGCTCAGAAATATCGTTTATGCAATTCCGACGACGAAAACGAAGTGAATAATGCATATCTATGTAAATAAAATAAACTCTAATGAACTTAACTTTTGATATATGTTTTTTTTTCTTGCAATATCCCTCAACACACGAAAAAATGTTTCAGTCCCTTCAGTTTTATGTTCGGTAATTTTCACTGTATTAAAGCATTAGAACTAGTTATTACATCATTCCGATTCATTAGCATTACGTTCACTGGACGCATATTGAGAAAAAGACTCTTGAGGCGCTTTTGGCATCAAAATAACTTCTATTGGCAAAGATTCTTTCTTCTTTCTTTTAATTTTCCTTAAGATTGTTATGAAGGGATCTGTAGAAACTAAAAAGATGCGCAACATGTCCATGCTTTGCTGCCGGTTGAATTTATGAGAGTGATGTTCTCGAAAATATTTTGAGTCCTTTCCCGGATTTATATCGCCTCTTACGAATGGTGGTCAGCACCATATGAAGTTTTCTAACTAGGATTTCATCAATCTCTGTGATTAATGAGGCTATTACTAGTTGCCAGAAGACTCTAGCAGTATTGCCATCATTTGTAGACCCAAAGTCAGATTTTGGAGCATCCACCAAAAGTCCAATTGCTGAAATTTTTCCTGCACTTCCTTTTTGCATGCATCGATTACATGTCTATCTACCTTCCTCAAGTGGCCGCGGTAGCCAAGTGGTCTAGGCATCGGATCGTGGCGAGCATGTCATGAGTTCGATCCCAGTACCACTGAAGATCTGCCGTGTAGGGGAGCGATGGACGTTAAATCTGTCGAGAGCTCAAACATCCTCTCTTTGGTGTGGTGGGGTAATTAGGAGAGGGGGTGCCAGCTCAGGTGTCGTCCGCGTCCCTTGACCTTGGTTCAAAATTACGCGGACCGTCCCCAAAAGCCCTCGTGTAGCTGAGCAGTGGGACGTTAATATTCACTCACTCACTACCTTCCTCAAGGACCACATTTTTCGATATCCAACCTGTGTGTAAGATATGTGCAGAAGGTACTCAAAATATTTGATCCAAGCGTGCAAGCTGGATATGCCCAGCTTCACATTCTCCGTAACACTATTTGCCTAGCTTTCATAGACTCCCGGTCATTCATAGACCTAGGCTTTGAATGACACAAATGAGAGTTTTGAGAAGAGGAATGCGCCAACCAGTTACAAATTTTTCCATATATGATTGTAAATGGCAAAACTGAACTGCAGTTATAAACATTATCATCCAGCGTCATTGTGCTAGGTTGAAGAAAGAAATATGTGATTTTCGATTTTTTTTTCAATTTACAGTTTTACAAATGTTTTTCTTTAACACGACAGAAAGTAGCGGTCCATTCTGTGTGAAAAATGCTTTATTAATACTGACTAAGCAGTTACAAAAATACGCATCTGGCGGCTCTCGCGTGCCTTCTTATGGAGAGAAATAAAAAGGCTGAAAAAGGGCTACAATAATACCAACGGCCAAAGTTGAAAAAAAATCATAACTTTGGAGCTTGCAGGAGACAGCAGCTAAATTTGGTATTAAATTAAGCGTCTATATCTACTCTATGTGGTGTAAGTGTTACAGTGATTAACCCATGTCAATCTCAAAAGTTCTCGTCCATTCAGCGCAAAAAACTGACATACGTTTGTGGGAGTTACATACCGTGTAAATGTTATGTTTTTACAATTTTGAGAGTCAAATAAAGAAATTGGCATGTATTTTCAAAGAAAAACGTAAAAAGCGGCAAAATCTTGTTCAGACGAAACTGTAGAACATCCGACTGAAAAATGAGGCTCACAAATGTTCCTCGAAGCCCTTACAAAACCGATCTAACCCGTAGATTGTTGGAGATTTCCATTAGGGCACACTAATGAAAACTGATTACAAAATGACTAGGGAACCTAAGAGGACCATAAATTGTGGGTTGTTGGGTTTTTTCGTGCAATTTCATTTTTGGGTATTTCGTGCGCCAGATCTTGAAAACTGCCCACTGTAGGATGTCGCCATTTTCCCACACAATGTTGTCTTCTATGTCATCCAATGCATTTGTTATGCAACATTTTTTTTAAAAGAATGTATTATAGAAGAATGTAAAATAATTATATATTAAAGACTGTTGAACATTTGCAAGCAAAATTATATCATTTTGCTTACGCTATCGACGTATATTTGTTTCATCCGTGTCAAATTAATAGTAGCGGCTGCTCTTCTTACGTTTTTTCTGCATATAAAGTTGCCTGCCTCTTTTTCTTTCATCATAATGAACTCATCTTGCAACCATCACCGATATCTTTGATGTTTAGGTGGTTAAACCAAAACGCATATAAAAAAAATTCAAAATACGAGCAGACAACGATGTTTAAGATAGATTGAATTCTGGAGATAAACTACGGAATGGGATAAGTCATCAATGCAAGTGAACAGAATGGGCGGTAACATATATTCCCCATTTAACAAATGTTTTGCCTTCGATTCTAAGCAACACCCGATTTTCAGTAGTATTAACATTGGAAAAATAGTGTGTCTTAGATTCGAGCAAATATGGTAATTACAACCTTTTATTTCATACTTTGTACTATTTAATTGTATTTAATAGTTTAGATTGTTAGGATTATAATATAAGACAAGTTTTAATTATAGAGCATTCTTACGAAAGGAAACTAAAAGAAATAAAAAAAGTCATTCCATTTTAAAAGCATTATATAGATATTTTTACACAATATAAATATTTATATAATGGCCTAATATTATTAGATAAACATTAGATAATGCATAGATTTTATTTTTTTGTGTTTAAAATTTACTATTCAAAAACTAATATTTTTTTTAAAAAAACATGATTTGTATTTTTGAAACAGTTAAACAAGAAAGCCATATTGCCATTTCTTTTTAAATTATTGTTAATCAATACAAATTCATAGGATTGTTAGTTAAAATATAATTGTGTTATGATATTAGATTTAAAAAAAAGATTTAATACTCGATCAATAAAGCTTAACATATTTCACTAAAAACTTCCCTGTTTGTAATTTAGAACGGTTTTATTGAAGTTTACAAGTGGACAAGTGGTACTCGATATTGGTTTTTGTCGTAATATGACATCATCAACGACTAATTTTAGCTTAAGAACATAAAATAATTAAATTCGAACAATAGCAAAGCGAGTTGCTTTTACATTGCCTAAAACAGAGTTAGCCATAAACACAAATCCTGAAGCAGAAGTCATTCTAAAAATATCCAAAGTTGACGTAAGCGTAAATGTGACATAATAAAAGAATATAATAAAAAAAGAGCTTATGAAGTAAATTATAAAGAATTATAAAAGTATATAAAAATATGAAGCACATACCTCATCGCCTATTAATGGTGCAAAATATTACAATAAATGAACCATGGAATAAAACTCCTAAACTATGATTATTCTAACTTTTGAAAAAAAAATGCTACAAATTTATGATCGAACGACTAATAGAGTCTAATTTTTATATGTAGTAAATATTGCCACTCATTCTCGAGAAAAAGTGATAAGCAAAGTGTTGCCAGATTATGAAGTGGATTAGAAAAAATATTCTTTAACTGAACTGTATTATAAAAATAATTTTAATCGTCACGTGTACATTTAGGATTTTGTCGTAAAGTAAAAGCTACGTAAGATAAAATCGTTTGGTTAAACTAAACATTATAAAAAGAAAGGAAAAAAATGCTATTCAGCGAGTTTTTCTTGATTAACATTTAACTTACAAATTCAAAATAAATTCGAATTATGAATTTTTTTATAATTTCAATTAAATAAAAGAAGAGAGCTTTGATTTCTTATATTTTTAATTCTTTTTTATTAAAGAGTTCAATTTAAAATAATAGTTTTTTTCCCCTTTTAAATCAACTTTTTCTATAACAGAAAATTTTTACATAAATATTCAATGTCACGTGTGCATTTAAGATTTTGTAGAAAAGTAAGCGCTACACGCGTGAAAGAATCGTTTGCTTAAGCTAATTAAACAGAAAGAAAGAAAATATTGTTATTTTTGCTAGTTCTTTTGGATTAACATTTAACTTTTATATTAAAATTAAAATATCTTTCATAATAATTTTAATCTGATTCTAATCATGGTTGCACTTTGATTTCTTATATATTTAATTCTATTTAAAATAGTCCAAATTCAGTTTAAAATATGAATAGACTTTTTCTTCCAAATCCCAACTTTTAGCTGAGAATTCTTACGTAAGTAAATAATATTTTCTATGTATTTATTACGTAGTGTGTTTTTCATTAAAATTAAAATCATATTTTTTGTTCCTCGTTGATTGTGTGTCAGAATTTAGCCACAGATTGTACGTTATATTCTGCTTTATATAAATTAGGATAAGAAAAATATACTTATGATTAATTAATATTAATATTAAGCCAAATAAATCTATATAAAATATAAATCAGAATCATAATGAAAATAAACCCATATTCCTTTTAAAAAACAAAACCTCAATTGTTAGCATTACTTTATTGAGAGATTTTTTCATTGCAACACGGACACAAGGATTAAAATATATTCTGGATATCAAGTTTAAAATAAAAAAAATACTTATTTTTAAAAAAGAATAAAAATATATCACGAAAAAAATCTTTTATAAAACATAGCTGAATCCTAAAAAAGGTAATTTATAAGACTTTTTTTTTACAGTTTATAGAATCTAATTGTTCGAAAACACTTCCTAACTTTTAAAGATGTATAAACATTTTCTATATCTAACGCATCTATTTATGCCTACTTCCAATGGACTAAATTCATGTGACGTCACGATCACGTGAAAACTGTGTCACGTGATTACGCTGCCGGTTGTTTACTGTTATAGCTACGATTATTTTGTTATTTTAGTTTAACATTATAATTTTTAAAACGTCTTATTTTGCTTAAATGGTTGCTTCACAAGAAAAAGAAACGATTAGTGTTTGGAAAAAAATCATTTTTTAATATCGAACAAAAAATCTGAGTGTTTTTTGAACTTGTTCTCTCGTACTTGTTATTGTTACTTCATATAATGTAAATAGAGTGTTTTTCATTGTAAGCATGTTTTGTAATTTCCATAAGCCATTAATTCAAGTGACATAAAATATATAAATTAAATGTGTACATAATTTGTGCTATGTGTTGCTGTAACTGAGTTAATAATTAATGAAAAAGCTTCTAAGTTGCATAATTTTTTTCTGTTCAAAGATAGCGTTGAAATTTTTTGTAGATACTCCCAAACATATGTTCTATAAAAGTTAGTGTTGATTTCGGTCTGAGATCTCTGGTTATATGTTTAAAAAATGCTAAAATTAACATTTAAAAAAAATTTGTGTTTTTTCAAAGTTTAACAAAAAAATAATTAAAAAAAACAATGAAACAGATTTTCAAATCCATACAAACTTAAGTTCACAACAATCTATTAAACATATGTCTCGTAAAATGACTAAAAAATTTTAAAATTTCAGCATTTTATAACTTTGAAAAAATTTAAATTCTTAAGTCATAGCTGGTTGAACTGTGTGTGACTTTTTGCTTTCAGAATCAACTTAATATACCTTATATTTTGCCTGTATATAAAAAAAAGTATATTTTAAAAAGGGTACTTTTTAGCTTTAAAAACAAAGTGACTTATGCCAATTAAAAAAATACCTCAATTATTTATGTCTGGTTGTATATTTTTTCTTGTTTTGAAAATTCTTATTTTTGAATGCTGTGACTGAAATATATTCAATTACTTTTATGACCTGAAAATTTTATGGAATATCTAATGCAACAATCTTGTGATTCACTGTTTTTTTAAATTCACATATTTTTAAATGTTATTCATCATTTGAATTGTACAGAAATATTTGTTTTGTTTACATGATACATTTTTAATTTAATTGTGAATGGAAATTTATGCGACTTTTCATATATATATATTGTATTTTTTCCATCTGTGTTGTAAGAATAAAATTCATTTTTAATGGATAAATATTTATTACTAATCAAAAACTTTCATAAAAACTCACTCTATTATGAGATGAACAAAGAAAACTTTATATATATATAAATAAAGTAGATCAACATGTTATAGGCCCTTCATATAAAGAAAAAAAAGTTATTGAATTTGTTATAAAAATTGTAATGTGTGAATTTTTAATATCGTTCATACTTGCATTAATTTGTGAACCAAGTGTCGCATACCCATGCAAATCTGTATTGTGTAATGTTATTTTTACAAAAATTTCAATTTTTTATAGCGATGCTTAATATAGCAAGCGCATTTAAGCTTTCTGTACACATACATGATTTAAGGTAACTTTTTAATATGCTGAAAGAGCTCTCAGCACTTGCTATAGTAACTGCAACTTAGAAAAAATATTAAAATAGTTAATACATGTAAAAATAACTCAATTATTTAGCATATATTGCAATATATCTTGTGTGTTTTCGCAGGTTTCGAAATCAGAATTAATATTTGGCATACTTCTAAATCTATCTTCTATTTGTGAAATAAATGTATCAATATTACAGTGTTACAGAAGTTTCTTCTAAATTCCTCTACCGAGTTTTTTTTTATAACGTGCTAAGTGATGCACACACAAAAAATTTTCAGGGGGGAGAGGGTCCATCGTCGAAAGTCCCCCAACTCTTATCATACCTCAAGACAACAATTGATTCTTCTGATTTTGTCAACAAAAAACAGTAAAAAATAAATTATTGAATTAACAATATGCTTTAATTAATAAAATAAATTACAAGTACATAATTAAATTTTACTCTTTATATATAAAAAGTCATAGCTAAAAAAAATTTCCCCTTTTAAAAGATAATTACTAAGTAAATCAGACAGTCACAAATGGAGAATGTTATATTTTATTAGAATCATTTTAGATATCTTTATATGTATTAAGTCTTTATATGCAATACATTGTAAAAATAAAATTCATTTTCATCAAAGAACTGACCGACAATGAAATAAATTATTAATTTGAATTTTAAATGTAAGTAGGCAAACTTGATGTAAATATAATATATTTTATAGAAAATTGTAACTTTTCATCTGTAAATACGGAAGTACTGGAAAAAATGAGAAAATTCATTCACAACATGTTTGATATACATAAATTCACACCCGTGTGAAGAACAGGCATATAAGTACAAAGGAAAAAATTTAAGAACTTTTTATAGTATTGGTTGGTAAATCAAACCACAAAATTACAGGATCATTTCAAATATCCGACACTGGTAAGCCATACTATTATAAAATATGCAATTCATGAAAGCATTTCATATAATGTTTATATTCAATAAAACAATATGAGGTGTAATTTTGCATATATTATTCACAAAATTTAAAAATTTAAATTTTTTTAAAAAAATGAAAAAAATTTACTCAGTAATAATTGCACATAAATATCAAGAAAACATTAAAAAAAATTTCTGTTGTAACAGAAGTTTTAAAATCTTTTGCTTCACATAATATTTAAATGATATATTTGTATGAAAAACATATGATGAAAAGAACTGAAATTATAAAATTATTAATATAAAATATTTACATGCACACATTTTACAAAAACAAATTTTAAAAAAATACAGTATTATAATACCTCAGAAATATCCTGCTCCTTCCTTTTTTTAATTAATATTTCTCTTTTTAAAATAGTTTTTTTTATCAATTTGCATGCATGCTGGTATTTGGTGTTTTTCCGTCCGATTCTAAATAATCTTACGGGATTCGAGCATCACACCAAGATCATGCGAACATTTCCCCAAAGGTATATGTAATGCTTTTTGGGTCTCTCTCACAGTACGTAGAGTCCCTTTGTTGAATTCACAAATTGCTTCCATTACGGCATGTGTAACTCTGTCTTTACACACAAATAGCTTCTTTGGACACTTTGACCAAATCATGTTGTACAAACTTTCATTAGCATTTTGGGTTCTGCAATTAACGCACCTTTTCAAAAGTTCATTTGAAGCAAGCCATTGATAAAGAGAAAGGATATGTGGCAAATGATAACTGCTTAATTCTGATGTTAGGAACTAATTTGTTTTCTTCTGTGACAGATGTATTCACAGCGTCACTACACCAACGTTTGCTGTTCATTTGAGCAGAATGATTTCTGAAATATCCATAATTACGAGGGGTGATCAGAAAAAAGGTTAAAAATAAAAAATATTTCCCCAGCAGGACAAGTGCATGCTGCACTTATAACCTAAAATTAAAAAAAAAGATATTAAATATTAAAGAAATAAATTCTAAAATAAGATCGTAAACTTATATAAGTTTTCGGTATTACCATTTTTGTCTACTGATTTACAAATGTTGAAAAATTTGTGCCAAGTTAATTTACGGCTTAATTTAAATTCAATTATTTTATCAAAAGACCATAAGTTAAAATTTAAATAATTAAATTATATGCATGAGAATTTTAAAAAAGTGAAAATTAACAGTTTATTTTATTTAAAAACACATCATTAAGTATTTGATTTAAAAATACTATGCTAAGATTTCTCTGCATTGAATTCAAGTTTTAAATGAAAAATTTACATTTTTTTTTTTCAAAATGGTTTGCATTTCTTGCCTTTACTTTTAGGGTGTTGGAATCAAATTAGGATTTACTCATAAATAGCAATAACAATATAATGACTCAAGCTTAATAATGTAAAAAAAGAAAATATTTTACAATAATGTATAAGATCGTAAACTTATATAAGTTTTCGGTATTTACTTATTAGTCTACTGACTAGCAAATGTTGAAAAATTTGTGCCAAGTTAATTTACGGCTTAATTTAAATTCAATTATTTTATCAAAAGACCATAAGTTAAAATTTAAATAATTAAATTATATGCATGAGAATTTTTAAAAAGTGAAAATTAACAGTTTATTTTATATAAAAACACATAATTAAGTATTTGATTTAAAAATAATATGAATTATCAGAAAAATTAGTAAAAATTTGTGAGAATCTTAATGTAAACATAATATTACTCTGCATTGAATTCAAGTTTTAATTGAAAAATTTACATTTCTTTTTCAAAATGGTTAGGCATTACTTGTCTTTACATTTAACGTGTTGGAATCAAATTAGAAGATTTACTCATAAATAGCAATATCAATATAATGACAAAAGCTTAATAATGTATATTCATTACAATAGAAAACAATGTAATTGATATTCAATGCTACTCTAAAAAATAAGACTCAAATTATAAACTTATCATTGATAATGAACCTATTAAAAATATATATATAAATTTGCCCATTTACATTTCTTTTACAGATGTTTAAAAAGCTGCTAAATTTGAATAGCTGTCATTACTTTTAATCTTTTAGAATCAACTTATAATTCAATGATAAATAACAATGTAAATATTATTAAAAACCTATGTTAATATTATTAAAAACTATTTAATATTAAAAACCTATTTTGTACTTCAAAACAATGAGTTAAATTAAAACAAACATAAGTAAATAGCCCAATGCAATCATAATACTTTCAAAGGGTATCTAAATTATAAGAGAGGTAAGAAAATTTATAACTTACCTCAGAAGTTGTTCTGCTCTGAACAGATGGCTTGTATTTTACTCTTTTCTTCATCTCTGCTTTGACAACGCCTGTGATAAAGAAATAATCATTCACTGAGCAATCAGGCTCAGTAAACGATATGGTGCTTACAAACTTGGTTTCATATAACTTCAATCCTTTCCTAACATTGGTAGTGACACTCTGATTTCCAGTGGCACTGGAAAATTTCTCGCTATATCGGAGAACTTCACATAAATTGAAATTTTTTAAAAGAAGGGGTTTTGTTCCTATACTGTGAGCCATTCTTGCGCAAAAATATAAAATAAAGAACTACAAAATTAATTAAGAACTAAAATAACTATCAGCTAATCTAAGTGTATCCCCCCCCAAGAACTATACATAAATATACTATCTAACACTAGTTGGAGCGGACGAATACCTAATTAGATAAATAAATAAGAAACAGAAATTTTACAAAAAAGTTGTTAAGAATTTTTCCTAACAAATATAAAAACTAGAATAATGCATAAAATATAATGATATCATATATTTTAATTAGATAAAATTACAGCACAAGAATGTCAACAACTTACTGCATAGGTTTAACACGGGAATAAAAAACACGTGCAAATGTTGGAAAGTTGTCACGTGATTCCCCGCTTGGCGTCTGTCTGGTCTGAATTTCGTCCATTTTAATAATTATAATCACTCGTAATATATATTAACGCTTAACTGTCTAAGGGGGAAAAGAAATTAAATAGCCTAATAGCTATCATACTTATCTACGTTACATCAACTAATCGACATCTTCTACTTCGAATATAAATTAGTTTCAGCATATAAATTTGCAAATTATTCAAATTAATATCTCACGAATTTTATTTGATGACTGTATATAATTGAATGATGATAAACATTATCCTTGTAAATAAATTAATCTTTTATTTATCATATGTAAAATTCAATAAGCAAGAATGGATTTTATTAGCTATTTGTATTCTAAAAGAAGTTTATACCTTATATCCACAGACACGCCAGCCTAATCGTTTCAATCAGAAGTCGTAAATCAACAAGTGTGTCAGTCTGTGGCGTGGATTTGTTTTAATACCACGCGAATGAATTACGTCTACGTTCTGACATTTATTTATTTATTATCTTTCACACGACAGTAAGTAGATTTAAATGGAGATATAGAAAATTAATACTAAAGGAGTTAAAAAATATATTCCAAGTAATCCGAAATACATGAAAAAAGAAATAGCACTTCATAAAATTAAATTCATTTGTACAAAAATTTTACTTGATCATTTAAATGAATTGTATGAGGATCACTCTGAAATTTTTGAGATACTCCTAGGTTTTTAAAGTTATACTTACAAAATTTCAGGAGTGTTCAAAGTAGTCTTCTTCAGCATCAATGCATTTTTGTAGACGAATTTTCCCCAGATTAAATGCCTCAAACCATTTATTTCTTGGAATTAATGAAGAAATACATTTATAGCCACATCAATCTTTTCTTCTGAATGAAAACGATGTCCACGTAAATTCTTTTTCAGATAAAAATACAACCAAAATTCACACATAGCTAGATCCGGAGAATAAGGTGGATGCTCTATCAATTTAATTTGTTTTTGTTTAAGAAACTCAGCTGTTAGACCGGCTGTATGGGAAGATGCATTGTCATGGTGAAGCATTAGTACCCTAACATTAACTTCTTGGAGAATTTTTCGAAGATATTTAGTGGTATACCAGTTTGCTATTACTGTCTTCCTTCCAACTTGTTGGCTTTGACAAATCCCATACTTCTAAAAAAAACGGCATACATTTATTTTTTCATTGCTCGTTGTCTTTTCACCATTGTTGGCGTGGAATCATCTTCAAAGACCCATACTTTGCTTTCTTGACGTGCTGGAACGTCAAAAAACAGCATATACATTTCATCACCCGTTACACTTTTAGAAATGATGCAGTGGCCCCCATCATTTAGCAATTTAAGGGTTTTTTTTACTGATTCTGAGATGCTCCTCTTTTTGGTGCTCAGTTAAATTATGAGGAAACCCAACGGCAAACTACTTTTTTACACATGTGAATTCTTCATGAATGATTCTGCATATGGCTGCGGATCCAAAGTTAAGTTCCTTCTGTATCATTTGGTAGGTACAGCGATTATCATCCAGAAACATTTTTCGTATGGCAGACACATTATCGGGGATTATTGCCGACTGCGGCCTTCCTGTGTGTTCTTCATCCTGAAAAGAACTGTGACCACTGCAAAAATTTTTAATACATCTGAATGCAATAGCTCGACATGGAGATTTCTCACCAAATGTTAATTGCAGCTATTGAACGCATTCCTCTTGATTTAATCCAGCTTTAAAATCGTAGAAAATCATAGCACGATAATGTTCTCGCGTCAACTCCATTTTCTCTTCTGTTTAAAATTTATTCTACGCTAAGCAGCTTGAAGTAAATCAGGAAAAAGTCGTCTGTTGTATTAAAATATTTTGTATTTTCAAATTAAACCGTTAATTTTGTTTTGTAACTTCTCGTCTGCACGTATCTCAAATATTTCAGAGTTACTCTCGTATTAACAAAATATTTGAATTTGAATGAAGAAATGAATTTTCATTTATTCTTACTTTTGCTGGGATTTTAAATTATTTTTTAAACCATTCTAATCCCTCTCAAAAATATATCGTATAAGGTAAAATTATCAGTGTGTGGTTGACTGTCTGATGTCTCCCTTTTAAAACTAACTAGGGATACTTTAAATTTTTATTGAAAGTTTAACTTCCACCTCTTTACTGTAGAAATGTGATATGTAGATTAATTCAAATGTATAAAAGTGAACGTGTGAGAGAGATGACAATTATAGTTGAGCCAGCTGAATTAACTGAGATTTTCGCTACCATTTGTGAGTTCATTCAGCTAGTTACGGATTTCTTGCCTAGATTCAGGCCTTTACTTTGAAAGTAACCGTCATCGTGAGTTTTCAGGACAAGTTTTATTGAACGACAAATTTGATCTATCTATTCAAAAGATTGGAGTTTCCTTCGTTTTATTGGAAACCTGAGATCAAAGTCACAGTTAATCAAAGTGTATTTTGAGGCTTACAAATTGGTGTATTTTAATTATTTAAATAAGTAGTTTATCTTTCTCACATACCTTGAGATAGGCTAGTATTAAAATCAGTAACGGTTTATCCATCGGGTGCTTGGAGCGGGTGCCAAGGGGCCCGAATAAGCAGGACATAATCAGATTTTCTGGTAATAAATTTCGATCCACCAGTGCCAAGGAGACCTGTAGATCATCTGCACCCAGGACCCGAAATTAGCTTAAATCGGCACTGACTAAAGTAATAGTTAAATTTATTACTTGTGTTTGTGATTATTTTCTACTGTTTTGTGTCCTGTCGACTATTCCTATCATCAGGTTGGGTTCCAATAACAGTCTTTCGAGTATGGAACCCTTGAGGTCACGGTTGCTTAGTGATCAGGGTCAAGAACTCATAGCTGGTGTGTCATGAGTTCGAGACCTAGAGCCACTGAAGACCCGCCGAGTAGAGGGGCTGATACACGTTAAATCTGTCGAGGCCCTTGGGCGAGTTTAGTAGTTTAGAGAGGGGGTGCTAGTTCAGGTAACGCCCTCCTCACTTGACCGTGGCTTAAAATTACGAAGTCTGTCGCTAATGTCCCTCATATTGCTTTTTAATATGACGTTAATAAACACTCCCTCACTCTTGTGGAACCCTTAGAGTCAGACTTTGGGGAAAGGGGACCGCCACAAGATCTTGATTTGCATCCATCTTGATTTCGCATCTCCTTTCTCTTGTTTCAGCTTTCTCCAGTATTGATATTTATATATAAAAATTAGTTATTATCTATTTCATTTGTTTTATATTATCTGCAATAAACAAATAAATAAAGTTCATCAAATAAATTGCAATATCATTATTTTATCTGATTAAAACTTCCGTATACCAGCCATTTTGAATTGCTGATTTCAAAATTCTACAGAATTATTTCATTAATTCCACACATGGAAAATCTTCTTCATCAAATTTGGGCTAATTAATCGATAATATTTCTAAGATATCTAAAAACTCATGAACGAATAGTTATAATAAAAGTAAAAATATTTTCAGAAATTGGAGAAAAAGTACAATTTTCCAAAAAATATTTTTTTCCCGGCTCTTTCGGATTATTTTCCAATTCATGCGATAGTCTAGATCAGGGGTCGGCTACCTATGGCACGCGATACAATTTTCAGTAGCACTCTGCACTACTTAACAAATTCGTAAATTTTTGAATGTATCGAAGTTCATAAATTTGTAATTGACCTTATCTGACAATCATTCTAGAATTACGGATATCTGAAGATAACTCTAAGATCTTAAAGATAACTCTAAAGATAAATTTACAGCTATTTTTTAAATTATTGTAGGCTATTACTGGAGAGATTTAACTATCTGAAGAGAGAAAATCGCACGTACTCTGCTTCTCGCTTTTGGTGCTACATATCTAAATCAAAAATCTTCCCTCTTATGAATAATATTTAGAGTCTGCAAAGAAATTGTTTAACAACTGAATGCTCAAAATCGTATGAAATGAAAAGTCATAAATTATACCCCTGATTTTGCGATATGATCATAGTAGAGCGGTGCAAGCACTGGATTCGCGTTAAAGTTTTTATTTAACTATAATGAAGGGAAATACTTATATTATATGTTGTCAATTTCTTATTTTAAAATATATGTTTAAAAATACATGATATATATATATATATATGTAATAATTCCCAGTAATATAATCCTTTAAAATAACTTTTAACTACCAATGGTCCATCCCTTCAGGACCAATGTTTTAGTAATAAGTTAAGCCAGCCGCCTAATGGCAATATTTTAAACTACCTCTAGCTACCCACTCAGATCATGTGATTTGAGACGCCTATAAATAGCGAGATTCCTGAAGACCGTTCCCTTTTCGCTTCTGTATTTGCTGCAACATGTAGCCGGCTGCAGCTCATTGTGCATTCGTTTTCTTTGTTCTGTGTTGTCCATTTCATGCTTTATGTTTAACATGTTTATATGTGCTCAAGATGTGGAATACATAGTTTTAATCAATCACCGGACGCCTCGTCAATCCCAGCCAAAGAAACCATCAACAATAGCGATCATATTATTAAAGATTTCATTCCAACGGCCACGACTATTTCATATATATATATAATTTTAATTTTTTTTAAAATTTTTGCTAAAGAAATAGTTATACTTTATGCTGTCTATTTTTAAGTTGAGAAATATTTTTAAATGGATACTAAATTAATAGATAATAAAACTGTAATCTATATTATTGACCTTTATTCTCTAATTCTGCATGCATTGTCGTGGCAAATGAACTGTTTCAAAAATGTTTTCTACTGTGTGGCATGCTGGATCGTATTAGTAGATTGATTTGGCTCTCCACTGCTAAAAAGTGGCCGACCTCTGATCTAGATTCTAAGAGGAAAGCAGAGCTTCATAGTGTTATCATTACATTCAAGATGTATATCGTAGGATTTTTACATATGGTAGATGGAACCTTAAGCACTTAAATTAATATTTAATACTATCTATAACAAATATTACGTGTATTTACAAAAATAAGAATGTTTATTTAGCATTTTCTTTCCAATTATGGTCATTTACTTTGATTAGAAGTTTACCCAAGCTGGTACTGAAAAAAATGTGATTGTTGCATTCATTTAATTCTGTTTTTATATCATTTTATTTTATCCTGTTAAGTCCATTTCCTTCAAAAACTATTTATGCAAATATATGAAAAGTTTAAACTGAATTGGCTGTTCAATTTAAATTCGTAACGGCATTCTTAAAAGCAACCAAAAAAGAATATTGATGTTTTCAGTTGCACTACGTCTGATATAGAATTATCCCTAACCACCATTATAGCTATTATTTAACTCTGAATACGACGGTTTTAGAAAAAATTTTATATTTTGCGAAATATTAGGGTAAGTCTTGCCAAAATCTTATCATTTACTGTCATATTGTTCACTTATTTTATTTACCTCAAATTGAGGCTTACTACTTTTTTATCTTTCAAGAAGAGGATCTTTAGAATTTATCTTGTCAAAATAAAATAAACATTTCAGTTTCTATTATCCCTCTCGAGTTTGGCCCACTGTTCGAATTTTGATTGATTGATTATTTTTATTTAGAGCCTCTCTATGAAAAATACGAGGGCAACTGACGAAAGACATCATAATTCTGAGCTACTGACCTTCATTTTCCCAATTTCTACACCACGCCAACATGAGAATTTTTCCTCGACATATTTAAGGTGCATCTTCTTCTTCTTCAATGGCTCGACAGCCCTGGGTGGGCCCAGGCCTTCTCCAGAAGTTTTCTCCAGGCATCTCTACTTTTGGCAACTGTTTTCCAGTTTTTGACCTTTAAAATATTTAGGTCTTTTTTGACACAGTCAGTCCATTTTAACGGGGGTCTGCCACAAGGTTTATTTCCCATGGGCTTTGCCAGAAAGATTTTCTTGCAGCAACGATCTTCATTCATTCTAGCCAGATGACCAGCACATTTAAGTCTCTGTAATTTGGCAAATTTTACAATATCAGATTGCTTATAAATTTTGTTAAGTTTCAAGTTAGATCTTCTTCTCCATGATCCATTCCCTTGAATCCCACCAAGAATTCACAACGTAATATCTTTCTCTCGGAAATTCCCATAGCTTTCTCATCACGTAAAGTCAATGGCCAAGTCTCTGATGCATAAGTCAGGACAGATCTTATAAGACTTTTGTAAAAAAGCTATTTAGTTTCAATTTGAGAAAACTGGATTTTAAATAGCTCTTCGAGGCATAAAAATATCTATTTGGAGCAATGATTATTTTATTAATTTCTGGGGCCAGCTCATATTTTTATTATTTATCTCTGTTCCCAGATAAGTAACACAGTTTGCTTTTTCAAATTTATAATTGCTAATTTCTATGTGACTAAGTTGTAAGTTGGACTTTAAACAAGGTAAATATTTAGTTTTATTCTCATTTATTAAGGTGCATCAGAGTTTCTCTAAATATCATCAGAACTTCAGAAGAATAATTTCTTAGGTTACACAAATTAAATCTGACTTGCCTAAAGTAACAAGAAAGAACTCCAGTATCGACGTGGCTTATTCTTTAAGAAAAAATTGTCTTTGTATTGCTTTTTTTCATATTAGAATGCCTTATAACAAATTGTAGAGAGTTCTCACGAGTTTTCAGTCAAGTGATAACTGCAGTCACATTTTTTCAACCAATCAGCTCATTAATTTAAGTGGCGTCATAATAACATTATAAATACAATCCTGTGTGTTTTCAGCCAATCAATTCATGCACTTTGCTGTTGTCATATTTTGCTTTTTGCAGAAATTTTCTTTTAAAAGTACACATTACAACAATGAGAGAGATAACGTACACAGGCGAACATAGGTTCAAGTATTGGTATAAGATGTTTGTTTTTTACATTTTTAAAACTTTTGGAAGAATTTTAATTTTTGAACATATTTCCTTGGTTATCAAATTTGAAATTTTATCTAAATTTTTCAAGTAGATCAATAAGTACAAGTCTGATATGAATTTAGATTTCAATAGAAAACATGTGATTCTATTTATCATGTGACCATCTCATGAATTTCCTCCCATTAACTTTTGAGGAAATCTATTTTGTTGATCGCGCTTGATGTGGGAACTTCGCATTGTAAAGGGACCGTAACATGCAGATTAAGAATGCTATTTTAACCTTTAGATTTATTATCACTGTTTTATTACAAAATTTACAGTACATAATGTTAATAAAATCACTGTTTTCTTTTAAGCAATTTCATAAAATGACAAAGAAAAAGTGCACTAGTTTTTGTAAAAATTAAAATATCCCTTATCCTGAAGGTCATTTCAAAAATGAATAACACAGCAACACATCAGAATTGAAAATTTGTTTATAAACTTTTAGTACAGAATGGGCCCGGTTTATGTTATTTAATAATTATTATAATAATTTCTTTTTCTCTTCTTAATTTTAGCATATTTTTCTTAAAATGTACTAAGCAAATCTAAAAACAACCCAAAAATCCCCATATCTCCATTTTTTTTATATAAAAAATGTTGTTGCAAGTAGTTAGATACCCTTAAATAAAAGTTGTTGAGTGGTACTAAGTCTCTTGAATATTCCACTCATCATATTAATAAGAGCCCCGGTTCGTTTCATAATGAGTTTGTAGTTTTGTGCCTTAAAAAGTTAGCAACATTCTTTAATTTGAGAATTTTTTTATGTATTAAATAATAAATCTAACATTAAAGATCTAGAGTCGGAATTCGGAACATACAGATACTTAAAAAATTGAAAGATTCAATCACAGAAATCTGCAGAAGAGCGTGGGGTACAAAAGGGGACTGTCGGGGAATAAAACCCCCTCCCTCACAGACCAACAGATTTTTAATTTTTACCAAAAGATTATGCATTAGCGCTTTTGTCTACATGTTTTTTAGATTATCCCCTCCCCCGAGAAAGCTTTGTGTACGCTACTGTAGTAGAACATTAAAATATGAAACTCTTGCTTGCGACAGTGAAATCAATATAATACTAATTTTGAAGATTTTTGTCTCTTTAATTATTTATTATTAAAAATATTTTTTCTCCAAATATTCAAAATGGGCAAACAACAGCATTTCTCATGTTCAGACTATCTAGAGATAATTATCAGCAGTAAAATGGGTCCCCACAAATTGAGAAATAATTTAATCTCCCACTTTCATCATGCTAAGCGAAAATAATTTGATTTTAGCAAAGGATTTTAGCAAATTTTTTCTTAAGGCATATGCCAACTTGGCATCAATGGTCAGTCTCAATAAGATGATGATTTGAATAATTTTAATAGCTGAATGTTATTCATGGACATATTCTTCGAAAAACTGGGAATTTCAAATTACATATCAACTAGCAACAGTTGCTAGACTGCATCATTATATGATGACCATTGTCCTTCCGTTGTGACATAAACCATTATAACTCATTTAGTCGAATTGTGGCAATCGATCGAGACGCTTTTTACTAGATTTGTAAGATTATGAGTCATGCACATTTATTTGTTTCAGATTACCGTTTGTACGAGTATTTTACAATGTATAGTATATACTGTCTACTTTTAAGGATCACAGGTAGGGCTTACTTTTGCATAGGGGCCCAGAGCCACTAAAAGTTGTAAGATGTCTCTGGGCCAGGGCCTCAGGAATTCTTAGGACGTCTCGGATTCTAGCGTTAAAACAAGTTGAAACATTCGAAGTTGAGTAGGAAGTTCAAAGCTTTCTTAATTGATTTTTCTTTCCTTTAAAACTTTAATAATTTATTATTAAAATTTAAGTCAGGGGAGATCTCCAAAACTATTATTATTATTTTTGAATATTTAAGAAAAAGTAAATTATATATACAGTGGCTCACACAAGGGGGGTGTCCTAGGGGTCTGGACCTCCCCCCCCCTAAAGCCCTTGAGTTTTTTTCGATTGATGATAATCTTACTTATATATAACGTAAACTTTAATTAAGTACTTGTAATTAACAATTTATTTTATTAATGAATGCAAATTATTAGTTAAATAATTTATTTCTTACTGTTTTTTAACAAAATCAACAAAATAGGAAAAATCAATTAGTGTTGTCTTGTGGTATGATAAGAGTTTGGGGACTTTTGACCATAGACACACCCCTTGAAAAATGTTTGTGTGCACTTCTGTATATATATATATATATATATATATATATATAATACTGAAAACCAAGGAAAGGCGAAAATATCAAATTGGCGAAAGAGTAAAGAGAATCATGGCTATAAGATATGGATATCAACTTATTGGTCCAAAAGATCGATGAGACAAAAATAAAGTAAAATCTTTTGAGTAGTGTCTACATTTGTTTGCAAATTTTCTAATGAAAATAGTATATTTCTACTATATAAAACCTTAAATTGATATCATTTACGATTTTGGCGTTTAATAATGTAAAGTAGGTTCATAACGAGGTCCAAGTGAATACCTTGGGGTCTATGAATGTTTAAAAAGGTTCTATAGTATTCCAGGCGTCTGTTGGGGAACGATAATGACTTTTTTTAATTTTTAAATATTGTAGCTATTATACAGTGCCCATTTTATTATGCGTAAATATAATATCTATAGGGAGGTGTGATCCGCGAATTTAAAGCGTGAGGTCAGAGCATAAAAAAATACACACATAAATCTTGTAAACCATTTTTATTCCAATTTTCTGTTAATATTCATAGTTAAATTGTTATCTTCTTTTTTGGTGCAATTTTTGTATTATATGATTATTGTAGGCCGTATATTATACGGAAAAAAATTTAAGGGGTTCTGTGAAAAAATATTTTAAAAGAGGTCGATTTTGGAAAAAATTTGGGAATTCGTGCAAGGGCATTATATCAATTATTCATGAGGCATACAAATTGTAACTATTATTTCTACGATTTGTTTTTTAAGGATTCTACTTAAAATATGAGCTATTACCACGAATCCTTGAGTCTTAAATACCGTTTTCATATACGGAAAAGCAACAACTTGAAATCTTTTATAGAAATCACACGAAAACTCACGCAACCTTAGTTATCACTTCTGCAGATGAAAAAAAAGGAATAAGTGTCCTAAAAATCTAGCAAGCATTAGGAAAAATTGCCCATCGCACAATCACGTAATCCACCCTCTATTAGAGCCCTCAATTCATCTGGAGAAGAGGCACAATGATAACTCCCCATCTGGTTGTGTGGAACAGTAGCCAAAACAGAGAAAAAGGAATATAAAAAAAATATTACCCCACAGAAAACTCGACGAAATTCTAATGAAGCGACGTCAATGTAAAACCCTCGCCGAAGGAAACGCAGATGGTGCCAAAACAGCAGGCCCTCGAAAAAAAATAAATAACTAAAAAGAACAGAAATGGCAAAATCCATACTAACTACAAAACAGACCGAGGGTAGGGAAAGGTCCCCCGGAAAAAATGGGGGGAGCACGTGGGATGTGGAGGATGATCGAATAAAAAAAAAGGGGGACCCTTACCCAAGCGTGGTGCAATAACAGCAACATGAAAAAGGTTCTGATGTAACTGAAGCAGCCGGTTCCTGGTACTGAATGTGGGTCGACGGATATAGGGTCCTCTCGGGGGCCTCTGCGAGGTATTTTTTATGTTTTTTTGGTCTTCCTACTCCCCGTCCGTACGGATTGCAGTCGTAGGGGGCATCAGAAAGGACAGATAGACAGCTGGAATAAATGGTGGGGTGCTATAGGGAAGGACGCTTGGGTAATAGCCAAATGACTGTTGAAATTGATTTTGAAAACAGTTATCGAAAGAAATGGAATGGTATTTTTTTCCGCGAAGAATATCATAAGGTGTCGAATCGAATTTATTTATTGGGTTTGCGTGTGGACCCTTGGCACCGCATTTATCACTGTGGAGGAGAATTGTTTTGCCTGGAGTATAGAGCGTTTGTTACGGGTGATTAGGTAAATTCGAGGAATTGCCAGTGGTCGACAACCTTGTATGTTTGTTAAGTAAACTGGGTCAATTTTCATGGTGCAGTAAAAAAAGAGAACAGGAAAGAATGAGATATGATTATTGTATATTTAAACCGTTCATACTGGAATTTTTTTTTAAATAAATTTTTTTAACTGGGTCAATCTAGTGATAATTTATTCCACAACAGGAAGTTTTTATAAAACAGATTTATGCATTAAACTTATGCTTACTTTTTTTTGTAAGTTCCATTCTTTTAAATCTTATTGTGTGGTATGCAGTGCAATCAAAATTTTCTTTCACATAAATCTGATTTTTGATTTATTTTGATAATTGAAAACTTCAGAAAGAAAAATGGCGAATATGCCAAGCAGAAGGAGATAAGTTCATGAATAAAAATTTTTTTCGGCTTCTTAGATAATTAAAAAAAATTGCTTCCTAAATGAAGAAATATATACATAGGGGAGAGGGGAAATGCAGAGAATTTATCAATTCTAGAACACAATTATATATATATATATAAATATATAAACAACTCTCCAGTTGTTGTTTTTTTCAATAACAAGACAACCAAAACAGTTTGTCCACACAAAGTATTGAATTTCAATTATAGCTCAATCAGTTCGAGAAACAAACTTCATTTGAAAAGTATATCAGTTTTTAAATGGCAATTCAAAAACTTAATAACAATTTAAATTATCCAGTGGATTAATTTAAAAAAGTCAACCACCGTAGAATCTCGATATTAAAATTATTTATTCAAAATTGTTTTAAAATTTTTTGATGGGCTGTTTTGTTTGTCAAAGATAATTAATTGAATCCTTTTTAGTATTTGATGTAACTTCGGACCAGACACAATAAAATCTAAACGAGTTTTCAAGGGTCTTAATTCCATTTGTGATTTAAAATTCAAGCGAAAAGAAAAATATTTCGAACTCTCTTTAGCGATTTAATTTAAACATAGTATTTACATCTAATGTAAATACGGAAGCTTAACATCTAAATAAATGTATAAAAAGAAATAAATGTGTACATCAAAAAATTCTGTACCTTAAACTTAAAGACTAAGTATAAATAATATTATTCTCTTTAAATTTTATTATAAATGATATTTAAGCAACATCATACTTATTCTTTCATATAAATAAAAATAAGATCTTTCTTTTATGTTATATATTACGCATTGCTATTTCTTAATAAAGCCAAAACGATTCATTTCTAAAATTATCAATGATATGTTTATTAACTTAAGTCCTATTAATTTATTTTCTAAAAATTTACAGCTAGATATACTTTTGTATAAAAATAATTCATTTGAATTTACAATTGCCTAAAATAATTAACTGGAAATGACAAAATTAGTATAAGGATAATTTAAAAGTTGTTTTAGGAATAAGAATCTTAAGATTTCCTAATCGAGTCTATTAGAAGTAGAACTCCAATAAAAATTATTGTTTGCGAAAGGTCAGAAATACATTTCCTTTAAAGTTTCTAAGAATCAATTATTTTTAAAGGGCATTTAGATTTCTATACCTTGTACAGTTAATAAAAGAGTTTCCAATTAGTTTCAAATACTTCTGTAATACAGTAGAAGAGTTTTAAAATGTCATCAGTTAAAGGAGAAATAAATTTTTCACCTGTTATTTTTATTTTTAAGTTTAACAGAAAATTGTAAAATACTATGGAGTTATGTCATCGTATTTCTTCTGCATGATAATCCGTTTCGGTTTTGGAAATGTGTGATTTATCTTCTACCAAATACCTCTATTTCTGTTTCTAACTTTTTTGTATTTAAGCAAAGTGCTGTAGAAATCTGAATATTTAAGTTCTTAAAGTGGTGTACTAGCTGGTATACCCGTTCTTTGCATGGGTGAATTGAAAAATTAAACAATACAGATTGAAGGATAAAGAAGTTTTTAATATTACGTGAATTGCAAATTAAACAAAAAAAAAAAGCTTTTTGCATATTTCACCTGAACAAAAAAGCCATATTTGTTACATTTAAAGGCTGAAGCTCTAATAGTTGATGAAAAGGATTTTTTTTTTATTCATCCCCGCCCCACATAATTCTCTTATGGGTCGATTTTTAAAAAAAAACACCTCCCTGTGCTAAGCTCTACTCAGCAAAAGTAACACATTTTTACAAATTTTGTGTAATGAACCTTTCAAATAGGGTAAATAATTTATATCTGGATGTATAATTCGTTCATATTACTTTCTGTTGTATTTATTTTATGTTAAAATTGTAATATTTGCAATCAACGCCATTCCTTACATTATAATGGAGATTCATAGGAAACGTTGGCGATAGAGCCAAGTTGGCATCACATTTTTGGTGACCACGCTGGCAACTAGGTGACTGATTGAACGGTGCAGAAGTTTCCTTGCTGTAGCGCCACCCGGTGGGGAGCTGCAACAAAGAGGGTAGCACAAAAACCTTCTCCACAAGAAATACATATGCAGGCCAATTTTCATAGTGATCGGTTGAACGGCGTTGGAGTGAAGTGATTTCATATATACAAACATCCATTTATATGTATATATAGATCAAACTGAATTAAGAATTCCAATAAGAATAAACGTCATAAGATTGCACCACAACACACTCTCTTTCAAAAATAATGGATCCCTTTCCACCCTTTCCTTTTTAATGTAATTTAAATTTCTTTACTTTTGAAAATGTACTTTTTCCTTTCTATTCAACAGAAGAAATAAAGTTTTAAAAGATAAATTCCTTTTAAATAATGGCCTCTTATTTAATTTAAAATGCTAGTAGCTTCAGAAAAACATATTATTTTCAGAAGAGTAATTCTTGAGGTAAGAGAATAATAATAAAATTGTCTTTAAGTACTGATTGCAGGTCTCCTTTTAAATGTAAGAGTTTTTTCGGTTATATAAATAACTAGGATATCTAAAAAGCTATTTTTTTTAATTATACATTACATTAGAAAATAGTTATAAGCTTTTGCTGTAAATAAGGACTATGATATCAGTGTGTTTGAACTCGAAAAAATCACTTAATTACTTATGTAGGATTCCTCAATCTTAATGGACTTTTGGTAGATAAATAGCAAAATATTACTTACATTTTTTAAATAAATATATTTCATATACTTATTATTTTAATCTAGAAAAACTATGTGTTGAATACAGAAATCTTCTTTTAGAACTTGCAAATTACCAGCATGTTTGTCCAACCAGAACTAGAGTAATTATATAAGTATTATCTCATCTTAATCAAAAAATCTTTCTTCTACATCAATTTAAATAACTAAATAGTTATTTTGCAATTTCTTGTCTGTAGAGAATATTGAAATTTTATATCTGTATTTTGCATTTTATAGCAAAAGCTAGCCAGAGAGAATAAGGAAGGATATTCCTGTTGATTTTTTCTGTAAAAGAATTTATCGAATCAATCCCTATTTATGCATGGGCATAACTCTATCGACTACAAATCACAAAAATTATTTCATTTCATTCTATTAATCACTCGTAATTTTGTATTTATGGCAGATAAAATGAATGAAGTTTGATATATTACCTTGCTCTCTCTTGGCACACAATTACACTGCGTCATTGACTGTTGCCAAATTTAAGTTATTTCTAACATTTTCTAGATTTTTGAATTTGAAAATATGTAAAATAAAACATTTTGATACATATTTTATAATCTGTAAGACTTTATTATGTAGATTGCAACAGTGGCGTGCCGGAGAATATTAGAGTCCCCCTGCAAAGTCAGATTTGGGCTCTCAAGCCGTACTTGATATCAGTCAGGTTTTGGGCCCCCGCGATGCGGGGTTGCGGGGGGTGTACGTTATGCCATTGGGTTGCAATATGTTTTTTTTTTATATACGGCACAGATTAAGATGGGGTTTTCTTCTCTTGTATAATTTCGGAGATAAAGTAAAGATAATCTTTTCATTTAAAGAATTTTTTTATGAAATTTTTATACTACTTTGTTCTTGTCTCTGTTCTAAGTTAGGTAAAAATCTTCATAACCAAACGGTAACAAGATCTTAATTAATATTTTGATCAAATGCAATATTTCCGACTCTTCGATTTGTGTTACAAAGGATTCTAAGTCCCAGTGCCGGTTTAAGCTCATTTCGGTCCCTGGGCACAGGAGATCTACAGGCCCCCTTGGACTGGTGGATCGAAATTTATAAATAAAAAATCTGGTAAGTCCAGCTCATCCTGGCCCTTGGGCACCCAATGGGTAAACCGACACTGCTAAGCCCCTTGATTTTGATTTTATTTAGTTCAACTAAATGAAATAGAAAAGTTTAAAATTAATTAAATCAAATTTCCCGGAAGAAAAAGAATGTAAGCGAAATGATGATTTTTTTTTCAAGCACATCATGTTATTTTTTAAAAAGCAATATCAATCTTATTGGTTACCGAATCGCAAACAAGAATTAGGAAACTTTTGCGCGTTCCAAGTTTTTAAATGCGTCAAAAATCAATTCAATTTCAAAAGAAAATCTCTGATTTTATACATTTTGCTCATTTTTATTTGCCAATAATTAATATTACCTAATTATCAATACTGAAATTTTCTTTAAATAATAGATTACATTTTAATGTGTATATTTTACCTTAATCATATTTGTATTTACTTCAAGACCTTCTATTTTTATAACATTTCTTTGATAGATTCCAATACTTATGAATTTGCTCTCTGAATCGGCTGGAATCTTTAGTAGAATCCTGTTTAAACTTAAGTAAAACTCTGAAATTAGAATATAAGTCTCGGAAGACAGTTTTATGAGTATTTCTAGCAAAAGTTTTAAAGAATATTGCCTTATAAGAATACTTAAGAAAGTTAAATAGCTTTCTATTGAAAACATTTATTCCTGCTTACCATTATGTATCCCATTGGGCTTATAGAAGTAAGAATGAAATACATTACAAAAGAGGAAAAAAGAAAATTTAAAAGTTACGAGGATTTCAAATGTGTGTGCGTTTACAATGAATTTAGAAAAATGGTTCACAAAGCACTTTTGGCAGAAATAAATTGGTGAAAATCTGGAGTCCAATTTATATTAATGTCCTCAAGTGTCTCAAGATTTTTCTCTGACAAACTTGAAACATAGAAGGACCACATGTTCCTTGCCACCAACACTACAGTCACAGGAAGATGACAGACCCAAATTAAATCTGTTCAAATAAGTTCTAGTTACCATGTCCAGTGAGAAATTGGGTCATTTTGCAATTAGTAAAAAAAATAAATGATGGCGTGATAATGTCATATTATGAAGAAAAAAAAGAAATTTCTTGATTTAACAGTTATTAGGTTTGAAAACAGCCTTGTCGGAAATTAAAACATAAAAGAAGCTATATATTTGTATAAACACAGTGAGGTACGCAGACTTCTCTTATAGGAAGCTTACATTCTGAAAAACACGTTGGCGAAGGCACCAAGGCTTAATCTCTATGACAAAAATTGAAAATGTGTTATTCTGTGGAGGTTTTGAATTCCCTCTTGTGGTACGCCCCTGTATGCACAGCACCTCTCAGTCGCAACTAATAAAATATTTTTTTAATACTAAAATTAGTATTAAAGGAAAAGTTTTAAAATATGCATTTTTGAATATATCTAACCGTGTTATTTTGAATATGGAACTTCCATAAAATATTTCAAAAATTAGAATAACCTTGAAATTGAAATTACTTATAATATAACCTTTTTCAAACATTCAAAAATGTTGTTCATTCTTAAAATAGAGCGTATGTTGATAACGCCGATTTTCTGACATAAATATTTTCTGGATATTTATGAGATAAGCAAGAACGCTGTCATTTTTCCAGTCCCTGAATCAAAATAAGCAATAGATACTTTGTCACAAATGCAGGTTGACAGTATTATTACATATATTACTCTACACCTCACTTAGTCATTACCACAACATCCGGGTACGATGCTCGATTGAAAAGAAGAAAAGCCGACAGGCTATTAGATATGCGCATAAGTGATTTATCACAGCAATATAGATGTTTAATTAATGAAAGACGATGTAATTAATGAACTCGGAGCAACATTTAATCGACTTTGGTTAACTGAACTTATTTCCTTACTTCTGAAGTATAAGTAATTTCGAAAGTTTTTGAGGGGCATCGCACATACTTCATAGTAGAAAAAATTGATGGGAGTGTAATGTTAATTATTTTGGAAAGAGACATTAAAGAAAGACATTCTTAATTGCTTTTCTTACTTTCAATGTTTAAAAACTGTGTTCTGATTATAATTATCTGTATCATTCATTAGTTAAGTTAGACACAGTTGATATTTTATCAATAAGGCTTCCTCTTCCATCATTAAATAACTGCACCCTGTTTCGGATTAACTAAAAATAGCTTTATTTAAGCTACAATCTGAATCAAAGTAAATTATTTCAAACGTTTCATTTTGTGAGCAATGGAGCAAACTATACTTTATCATAACATTCATGTTTGTTGTACTGACATATTTAGATAAGAAAGAAAATATTTACACGTTTGTGTTTGAAGTACGTATATTACCGCGTATAAGGCGCACCTATACCTTTAAACAGCAATTTATAATTTTTAGGTATATTTGCCGTATATCGCGCATCCTTTCTTTACGAATATACAAGTGCAATTTTCTTACCACTTTAAGTCTAGATATTATGTTTGATTATGTAATAAAAGCATGGAATGAAAATAAACCTGACTTCAGAAATTTAAGGTAATTGGGACGTGAAAGTGTTTTGCATCTTGTCGCAAAGTGTTATTGCATCTTGTTGCAAGTGCGTGCACTTTGTTGCATCCAGGGATGTATTAGTTTTGAGAATTCGATAAATAGAACGCTAGAAAATTGAATTTTAAAATTGTAAGCAAATGTGATCTAACTGTGATTCAGGTACACTTTCTTCAAAATCCGTATTGTAATTAGTATGTATTGTAAAAAACTACTTTTTCTATACAAAGAATGCAATTTTCTACATTATATGTTCAAATTTATTGAAAATTCTACATTTTTTGTGCAAAAATTACAAAAAATTTAAATGATTAGTTACAAAATTTTAGAATAAAATTTTGTTTATTGAAATGTTAATTATGTCTAGTTTTGCATTTGTTCTCTTAGTGTAGTTCTTAAATTATAAATCAAGTGTGGATCTCGAGGATTATTCTAAATTAAATACACAGCTTGTAAAATAAACATTTCGTTTTTCCTAACTGATTATTGTTTACATTTGAATGTTCATGAATAACTCTATATTACTGTTGATTTTATTTTAAAACAAATAATTATTCATATGTATAAATACAAATCAGAGATTTTTTTGTTGTAATTTTTAAAAACAGAGAGTTCTATTTAAATTAGACATCAAATTAACTTATAAAATTCATCAAAGATATTTTATTTGTGTATTTTTATAACAATAAAAATAATATGTGTAAGGAATTCTGTAATATCCTGTAATGATGATGTTCAAAGTGAAGTAAAAATACTAAAACTTATAGACATAAAACTGGTATTTTAAATGGAAGAAGGTGGGAATCGTTGATAACACGTGTTGATGAATTAAAGAATGAATAATTAAAAAAACTTCTAAATAATATACAATAATACTAATAATTTTAAACTTGCAATTTAAAAGCTGAAAAATCATGCAAAATAATCCAATTAATAATGGTATGGCTTTATATAGTATTAAAAAAATATTATTTTACAAATCATAGATGAAAATATCTTTATTTGCAATTTTCTCAAAATGCATTTTTTGGTGATTCCGGTACACTTTTCTCAAAATTTACTTTACCTATAGTGCTGATATTTTCATACTATTAAATTCACAAATTTTCAACAAAGTGAATGAAATTTTTTGCAAATATACATTCACAAATTTTAGATATAACACAATTTCTGTATACAATTTTTAAAAAATTTAAATCACTAAATTAAAAAAAATTTTAAATTTCCATAAATTTATATATTTTTAAAAAATTTATTTCATTCATTTTATGAATTGTTATGTTTGCAAAAACTCTGTAAAATTTTATAGCTATATATGCAGTGGATTTTATGCAAAGTGAATCTAAATGTAAGAACGTGCCTTAAAAATAAAAAAATAGTTATTGATTAATTATTGCTCATACAGATTTATTTGTAATTTAAAATTGAATTTTTTTACATTAACAGGTACATAAATATACAAATAATTCAAAATAAAAATTTTACTTCAGTTGCTTTTAATTTAAATAAGTGAGAACCGTTTAAATTTGGTGCAAATGAATTCCTTTTTCCTCGTCGCAGACATCCCAGTTACCATAAAAAATGTAGTATATCTGACGATTTAGATGGAATGGGTGATGAGATTATTTATTTATGGATCAAAATGACAGTGAGGGTAAAAGGTGATGGGTCTGAAGATATAAAGGAAGACGAATATGACGAATTTTTTATATATTCAATAATAAAAGTTCATTAGGCATGTCATTTCTTTTAACTAGACAGGAAGTTTCAATAAATATCTCGGTTATTCAAACCTTAGATAATATTAACCTCTAGCTAATTCGAAATATATGCTCCGCCCCTAGAAAAACTCTTGAGATTTCGAACTAAAACAATGCATTTTGGTACACTCAATATTTCGAAGTAAAATCTGTGGCCAGCCAGACTACAACATGCGAAAAGTCGAAGTGATCTAATAAAACTCTCGACAATTCAAACACTCACTATCATGTAGAGTCCTGTAGAAAACAGGTTGGAGCTTAATATGTTTTGTGTTGTATTGTCCTGCTTGTCTCCCTTATAACGTAGCCTCTTTGATGACCATCAGAGATGACTCCTATAACTCTGACAGAAGCTAAAATGTCACTAAACCAACTAGGCAACTTTTTGCTTCAAATCATGTTGATGCGGACCTTTTTCAAGCGTCATTTATTTCAGAAAAATCAGTTAAAAAAATTTTGAATGCCACAAAACATAGAACGATAACAGATTTTTTCGTCAAAAAAATTAATTATATACAGGATGTATTCTTTTAATACAGGACTTTTTAACTTCTGTTTAATATTTGTACTGTACTCACACAATGCGTACTTTTTTAAAAATACTTTGAAATAACTTAATACATATGTACACAATTGCTGTTTTATTACATAGTTTCAAATTTAAATGTGTTAGAAAAAAATTTCTCTTCGTGTATTTTGAGAGTTTTTTTCCTACCCTTTCGATAATTTGAACTCTTGATAATTCGAAGTTTTTCATTGGTCCCTTCAACTTCGAATTATCGAAAGTCGACTGTATATGCAAGAATCTACACTTCTATACTCATCTTTTCTTTATTTTTAATGCTATCGTTTTTGTATCTGGGGTATAACACGCCCCGGTGAATTTCGATCTTATTTTTTGTGTGTTAAAAATGCGCTTTTTATATGCTAATAAGTTAAAATTATTAATTGTACAATACTCGTTAGCACGTGGAGAACAGTGACGTACTCAAAAGTGGGGTTTGGAGGCTCAACCCCCCTCCCCTTTCATAGATCAACAGATATTTAATTTTGCCATGGAGATGACCCCTCGTCTATGTGTTTTTTAAAATGCAACCCCTCCCCCTTTCAATAAGAGATGTCTGCGTACGCTATTGGTGGGGAATTTGCATTATTATTAGTAGTAATTAATTAAATGTTTACCGGCGGCATAATTGAAAATCGCTTGTATTTTTCCATATGTGGACAATCAAGATAAGATAAGGAAAACAAAAGAGTTATTGTGAATCAATGATTATTGCATATAATTCCACATATTCGCATAGCAATTTGAAAAACTATCCTAAATTTTTGCTTAGAATTATATAAGAATTGAATATATATTTGAAAAGCTTTATTAAATTTGAGATATTTCTTCGAATTTAAGGAGAGCGGAGATGGTTTGACAAATATGGTTTATTTTTCTGTAAGTTCTCTTTTTTTCATTAAAGCTCTAAAAGAAAAACAGTTTTGCTGTAAGATACACTAAATTGAATTATTACTAAATATTACAGAGTGAATTGAAATAAAATATACACAGAGAAACTGAATATGTTTTTTTTTTTATTTCTATAATTTTCTATGATTTTTTTTTTAAAAAATTACAATTTAGAAATAAAAATTTTAATTAAAGTATCATTTACAAACTACACACGCGCCACCTAGTATCAGGGACGTCTTAAGACATTGAGGGCCTGGACAACGATACAAAAGTAGGCTCTGCCTGAGATCTTTAAAAGTAGACTGTATACATCATGCAATGTCAAATACTCTTCAAACTGTAATTTGAAACAAATAAATGTGAAGGACGCACTTTATGGTGCTCAAAAACCTAAGCACAAACCGGTTCAATCGATGGCCGCATTTCGACTAAAGGATTTGGATAAATGTTTATGGTATTCGACCTAGGCTTAGACATGGACAACAATCATCACATAATAATACAGTCTTACCACTTTTGCCAATTGACATGCAATTTGAAATTCCCTGTTTTTCGGAGAATATGTACGGGAATAATACTTGATCACATTAAAATTATCCGGATCATGATCTTATTAAGAATGAAACGAGGCCCCCACCGAAAGCGAGGCTATGGGCCCGGGTCCAGTTGGCCCATGCCTAGAATGGTGAAATGGATTCCCGTCTCGGAAGGACAGCAGCACACCCCTTTTGTTCTATGCTGGGATCATCGTTTGTAATAAAAAAAAGTCTATATTCTTCTTTGTTTGAAACGGATGTTTTTATTTATCTATCTCTCGTCTTTCGTATGTATCCCAGTATGAAACGCATGACTACAACAACGCGCGTACATATTGAATTGGCATGCAAATTATTCACGGAAAACAGTATCCAATTTTATATATGTGCACACTGAATTTCTAATATTTAAACTTTAAATCCTCTAAATTTTTACTGTTAAATTTTATTATAATTGCAACAATTTAATATTTAAATTAAAGTACACGTATTCTAGATGTTTATTTGCTAGCACAATGTTCTGCAGAAATTTTATTTCGTCTCCATTTATGTAAGATTTATAGACTCGTGATTTTTTTCAAACCCTAACATATGTTACAAAATTACATGTTAATAAAACATTATAATACCGTATAACATTTATTACAAGATTACATGTTTACAGACAGAATTATCAACCGCATTGCTTCCAGCTACACTATTGATAGAAAGAAAAACCACTTAATTGCAAGTTATAAATCTCTGGACAATTCAGCTGATTGTGAGATTCCTCCGAAGTAATCTGCTAAAACAACATTGCAAGATTTATATCTTTGTTTATGTACATTGTAACCACTAAATCATTCGAAAAGGCTACTTTTTAGCACTGAAAGTATGAAGAAAAGATTATCAGTGTTTTAAATATAGTGCATTTTATATCATACCGTTTAATTTATAAGGAAAAACTGATCTTGGTGCCTACAATATAGATAAATATATCTACGTGTTTGTATTGAGATATTAACGTCAATTTTTACCTTCCTTCCCTTTTAACCAAAATTTCCAATTCCAATGAAGCAATTACAAAAACCTCAGGTGAAATTTTTTTTCTTCAAAAATTATCCCTGTAAGATCGAAAAAATGAGTCACTAGAATAAATTATAAAGTCCAATTATGTGGTAATAGCCATATAATTTCACAAGGGAATTACGTAATTCTTATTGAATAAATAACCCATATATCTTGAATACTTGCACTGAAAAGTATTTAAAGACCTTTTCCTCAACGTAAGACAGGTAGTTGAGGAGAAAACGTCATACTTTTCGTTTTGCGTAAATATTTATAGCTAATTTATTCGAATTCGATATGAGGCTATATTATCGTCCACCATCAGGAATTTTACAGTTATTATTTTAACTAGTCCTTAGCATTAAATACGAAATTAAATGATGATAGGTTATCTGTATAATGGATGCGGCCATCATTTGGCAACATTTATCTTCCTTGAAGAAGTTTTTTAAAAAGCTATTAAAATATTACCTAGCTGAATTGGCTGAAAAAATGTAATTTTATATGTATTTAATTCAAAAAAAAAGTATAAACTTTTAGCTAGCTACACTTAAAAGGTGTTAACTAACCATATTTTTAACACCTATTTACATTCTTGTTAGCCAAAAATGTACCATCATTGGCGAAAAAATTGCAGTGACATATATGAATAAATCGTTTTTAAGAAAAATCCCCGAGGTATTATGAAAAAAAAAATGACTGTTTCCATTTATCGAATTTTCTGTACTTTGAATTTTTTTTCACTTAGACTCTGTATTTAAAGACCTGATTAGATGGAATTATAATTTGAAAGCTTTTTTAACTTAGTATTTGTGTGATTTAATTGATTTTAGTAATGAGTTTGACTTTTTAATATTGAAATTATTAAATTAAAATTTTCTGTGGAAATTGGAAGAATCTCAATTGAATAATAAGTATATTATAACTGTTTTTTAATTCTTAAAAGAACATTACCATCCTTTCAAAAATAGTTAAAACACATGTTCCTGCTTTGTTTCCGAAATTTTATATAGTATCCAATAAAAAAAATCATATATATTTATAGTTATTTTTTATTTATAATTTTCATAAAGATATATAAACACTGATCAAGACTTTCAATAATAGTCAAACTTAACTATAAAATTACTACTTATATTGGGAGCTGAGATATTTGATCTCAAAATTTATATTTATTTAAGAAATTTTATAAGAAAAACTATTTCATTTTTAACATTTTTAAACGTTTGAAATAAATGTTAAACTTTTACAAAACTTTGATTTTTTTAAAAATCTTTTCAATTTATTTGATAAAAATATTCCGGAAAAATTATGAAAAGAACATAGCTTTTACCTCTATTTTGACAAACTTATTTTGGTACTCTGAATGAATTTTAAATCACTTAACTCATGTATATATTCAATTAATTGAGATTACCCTTAAAATTAATTATAATTAAAGATATATTTCTTTTCAAATTTTTAAGCATTACTAAAAACTTTCTACTCTTTTAAAATATTTATTAATCACCTATAATTAAAACTGTATCAAGTAAACTACCGAATAATGTTGCATAGTTAAAAAATAACTATAAATATATTAATGAAATAAATAATCTCAATCTATATAGAGAATTTTACTAATTTGCTTCGATAATCTAGAAATATTCCAAAAATGCATAATTATCCCATTCAAATGAATCTGAACTTTAATCTCTTATATAACAAAAACAGTTAATACAGTTCAGATTATTTTTCACGACCTTAAAAACATTTCGAAGGTGACCTTGAAGTTGAGGCTTTGATTGGTTTTACCCCCATATGTGGTTTAGGAAAAACTTTCCTTTGTGTGGGAATTCTTTTTAATTTTTTTCTTCTTAAATCATGTTTTATGCGATGGCATTTCCTAGAGAATTAGTAAGGAATCTGATTCATTGTAATATTTTTAATGAGCATTTTTAAAGGCATTTGTTATTTTATTTATTTGCGTTTATCTGAAAGCAGAAAAAGTGATACCTTCGAATCATTAGAACTAAACATTTGATTTTCCCCATTATATATGTTTCGATACGTTTTTATTTTGGAAACAAATATACTCTAAATCCAATTGCAAATAAAATGTCGATAAAGTACTCTTATTCATTAAATAATATTTTTGATGTTGTCCATGTGTAAGTCTTGTTATTACCTATAGGTACATTCTCAAGGATTTTGTTGTTATCTACATGTAAATTCTTAATGATCGTAATAAAGTTTTCCGAATTTCGTTTTGAAGTTTCGGAAACTCTTGTTCATCCCTGAAAAGCGATGTGAACATTTATTAATTGTTCCATTAGACCATATTTTTGATGCATAAGGTGATTAATTTTATTAGTATTATTTGGGATTTTTGTGTACATTTTAATTCAAATTTTTGAATGCAACCTAATAAAATTGTAAATAAATCAACGGGGTTTAATTCAATCAATAACATTGAGGAGACCTTCCAGATTTAAATTATTCTCCATTTTAAGGTATCCGACTACCCTAAAATTGTGAATTTTGCAAAAATTGGCAAATTTTTTTACGATTTTATTTCATAGACCATCTTATTAGCTTTATACAAACACCAAGTTTATTATTTTCCATTCACCAGGACAAAAACCACAAGTGTTTTAGTAAAAGGAGATGACAATACTTAAAACAAAAGATGCCATACTTTTAAAAAAATGTGTTTTACTCAAAACTTTTTTTTAAAAAATGATCAAACAGGGACAGCGATTACTAAAAAAGTTTTGAAAATAATTGACTGAATTTTTTTGTGTATGTTCTGTATAATAATAGAAATGTTTAAACCTCCAGATTTATCAGTCACTGTTTTATTACAAAATTTACTGTCCCTTACGTTAATATAATCACTGTTTTTTAAGCAATTTCATATAATAACTAAGATAAAAGTGCTCTAGTTTTTGTAAAAATTCTCTTATGGAAAGTCATTTCAAAAATGAATATCATAGCAACACATCAGAATTAAAAAGTGAAACTTTGTTTATGAACTTTTGGTACAGAATGGGCCTCGCGTTTATGTTATTTCTTTGTAAATTTTTACCCATTTTTCCCCACGTTTTAGTAATAATAATTTCTTTTTCTCTTCTTAATTTTAGCATATTTTTTTTAAAATGTACTAAGCAAATCTAAAAACCACACACACAAAAAATCCCCATACCTCCGGCTTTTCTTCAAAAAAAATTGTTGCAAGTAGTCGGATACCTTAAATATTATTCAAGTTCTGTGTTTCAACTTCTTTATTTATACACATTTATTGCTTTAAGTTACTATTATAATCTCGAACAAATTGTTTGAAACAGCAATAATGACATAACCATAACTTTGTATTCATTGAGAGGTCACGGTAGACTAATCGGTATGTTCATGGATTCGTGGGTGGCGTGTTATTAAGTTCAAGCCCTAGTGTTGCACTGACCCGGAGCGTAGACAGGATGATGCAAGTTACATCTGAGAGACTCAAAGACTTCCCGCTGGCGAGATGTGGAAAGAGGGGGGTGCCAGCACAGGAGTTGTCCTCGTCACTTAACCATGGCCTAAAATTACGAAGTCGGTAGCATACACCCCTCATGTTGCTTTACAGTGCAACATGAATAAAAACTGACGAGCTTGGACTAATTGATTATTCATTTATATCCTATTAGAAGCAACGCCAGGCAGTTGACAACGGCTAGACTCATAACTTTTAACGACAGTCAATTAACGAGGGCGACTTCTGTCCGGGTATCTTACTTTCTAACTTCCACATCACGCCACCGAGTAGATTTTAACATCTGTATATTTCACGTGCATTAACCTCAATACACGAGCAGTTTTGAAAGAATGATTATTAATTTGGAATACACACCCTTACAATATGAATTTCTTTTTCATTCTAACAATCACACTATTTTCTTTTAAAAAAAAAATGTTAATTTTAGTTTTAAACTAGGAAAACATTTATAAATTAGTAAACTTTTTTTATTGAATTCATTTGTTTGTATTCATTGATTGACATGTTTAAGTAAAATGTATAATGAATGATAGTATGATACAATTGTGTTAATGTAATATAATGTAAAATTTTGTACTTGAAGATCAAACAGGTACCTTCCACATGAAATTGTCAGGGAACCTATAAGAAAATAAAATTTAAGTAGCTTAATTTAAATTTTTAAAAAATGAAAAGTATAGAAAGGTCTACACACAAAATTATAATGCAGTAATCGTAACTTTAAAATATTAGAAATACTTTTGCCTTAAAGCAAAAAAATAAATAAATAAATAAATACTCTGATGTAAAAAGTATGTGGACAAAAGCGAACTTTTTTCTTCCATGGGCTTTTTTCAGAGATGTGCTTTCTTTTTCTAAGAATTTTCTTCTCTGTGTGTTATTTTCAACTCCATAAAATTGAAGAGTGTACTTGAAAGATTTGAAGATTCATTACAACAAGTTGAATAAATATTTGAAATTATAGATATCGGTATTTAGCAGATAGGATACGAACTCTTCTTGAAACGGCAAGATTAAGTTCAGTGCTTAGCAGTTATACGAGAGAGATTTCTTTACCATTCCCCTTTTTTTCTTCAAGTATATCTTTATTATGAGCACTCAGTAATACCTTACTACTATTGATTTTGTTGTTATTTTATGAAGAAAAAATTCTAAAGATAACAATGCTTGTAAACGAGTTAAAACTATATGAGTAACAGGAAACGCAGCTAATTTTTTTCCCCTGTTGACCTCTCATTTTTCCATTTCAGAGGGTTCTAGGAAGAGTTTTGGTGGTTGTAAAAGTGGTGCTTGGGCAGGTTAATTCCTGTGTTTATCTAGCAATAAATCGGATGAAAAAGGTGGAAGAAATCTATTCCACGTGAGGGGAAATGTGGTTTTTAGATTATACCACCTTTTTATCAGAACAGTACATTATCGAAAATGCTCGGAAAAAATGAAGGGCCTAAGGAGTGTTATAACATCACTCATTTTAAGCCACAAAAGCAGGATGCATAAAATAATTTGCCTCGTGATTATTTCCTGGAAAGGCAACCAACTGAGAACTTCCGAATGGCGTACAATAGAGGTCTTTATCGACTCATGGAACGCTTGAAAACTATAAGGTGTTTCTGGGAAATCCCATCCAAACCATAAAAGGATACATTTTAAAATACTATTTAAAGTAAATCGTTATAGGTAAAGTCAGTACGCGAGTGTCATCTATAGCATTGCATTATATTTAAAAACTGGATATGTGTTTGCATTTTTTTACACTTACCATCGATGTCTAGGTTTATTGGAGCAATCTGCAGTCTCATTTCACATTCGGCGTTAATTTGCTTTTATATTTTGTTTTGTTGCCACATTCTTTGATAAATAATTCTAACTTAAATTCATTGTTCAGATTGGCATTAAAATGTTTATAACTGCGTGAGAAACTTTTATATATGCTTTCTACAAATGTGCAACCTAAAATTTAGGAGTTTTCATGCTTAAATTGAGATTTTAACGTCAAATCTGTTGATACGTCAATAAGTTGTTCTTTTTTCTTCATTGGCAATCTTCTGATTTATCCATTCATGCTTAAATTACGTGAATTTTACGAATTTTAATGTTTCATTTTATCCATAAAATATTATTTTTACAAGCAAACTCCCTTCAAGAATTCGATCTTTTATTAAAACTAAAATTTTAGCTCTTTGACTAAGCAAAATAGGGATCACTTGCGGAACCATAGTCAAAGTTCCAGGAAACCCCGTTTGAAGAACTGTGGTGTAAATAGTCTCACGAAAAAAGACCTTTTTTGTAATGTTTAAGTCTTGAATGTTATAAAATAATCAAACAAAACTGCTTATTTTTAAAATCATCGGTGCTACATTAATGAAACATCGGTTTTTTTGTTTGGCTTCATTGAAAATAGCTTTTTCTGTGGTAAAAAAACTATTAATCCTTTAGGGCTGTTTTGATGTAATGTATATATTTTAGCTCAATTGCTAAAGAGAGTTTTTTTTAAATAAGAATGGTTCATACTTTATTTGACTCCATCAATACATGCTTTTCATGTGTTGAAAAGATTCTACAATTTAATTAAAAAATATTTTTAAAATACTTTAATATTTATACATATTTATATATTAAGAAACCTATTTTTCATACAACAGCATTTAATACTTTAATAATAGTTGTTATATCTCCTAAATTTGATTACACTTTAACCATTTTTCGGGCATTTGTACAGGTGTATCTTCTCCACCTTTAATAAATAATGAAAACTGGATATAGATTAATATTAAAATCCCAAGAATTCGCATCATTTCCTTTCTGAAAAGAATGCCGTTCGTGTTTTAGATATTTTATCCCAAAAGTTGATTTTCAACTCATTTTTAATTCTTAAATCAATTTTATTTTCCAAAACTAGACTTACACATTAAAAATAATTTTTAATTATACATTTATAATATAAATTTCACAAAAATTATTTTAAAAAAAAAACAGAAAATTTGCAAATGATTTTTACTGTAACAATCAGACACAATAAAAATAGTTTAAACATTGCCGTGAATTTTATTTTGCATTTCTAACAAAATTGTGTGAATGCATTTTTCAAAATTCATCTTCAACGTTGCCTTTAGATTTATTTACACGGTACATTAAAATTTATTTATAAATTTTGTTTGAACACAATTTTTAAAAGTAAGATTATTTTGAATAAATGTGAGCAATTTTAAATTCTAAAGCGGTAACGCACACAAGTGCTACAGTTATCACATTAAAACTAAAAAAATGAATTTTTTAATATATTTAAAAAATATATTAATCTTTTTAACAATAAACATATACAGAACCATTTTATTTCATTAGGATAACACATGCAAATCATTTATTTACAATAAAGTAATTATTGCAATATTTATTGCAATAATTATATAATACTTCACTAATCATTTAAATAATATAATAGTTTGCTTTTTTTAAAAAAACGCCCTGGAAATTTCTTACTTATTTGAAGTTTCAGTAGTCAGTTTTTTACAATAATATATTTTTTTAGTTAATAACTGCACAACTCTTACTAAAGATAAGTAAATAATTGCGGCCTTGGAAAACACTCCAAGTTGATCTTTTTTTGAAAAGTGATTTTGAAAGTAATAGGGGGTGGAGATTGGATGGATTGGATGCTTCTACTTTACATTTTAAAAAAGATTTCGCATAAATTACCGTTATATTTAAAAAAAAATTCAAATAAGATCAAATTCAATAACTAAATTCATACAGGACTCTTTTAAAGCAGCTACATATATATAGTTCTTTATTATCATAGTTAATAACATTTATATGTAATTTAAATTGAAACCTTTGTTTAACTAATTATAAATTTTAAAATTCTTCAAGTAAAATGACGCAAATGTAACACAAATAAAACACAAGCATCCTTCAAAAACAATTGAGCAGCAATTAGAATTCGCAAAAATATTCAAAAGGGATATTTTTTAAAAAAATTTTAAGATTAAAGAGTTAATATGCATCATGTAACAAGTGTAATAAGTATTGCATTAATTATTTTTTTATAATAAAATAATATGATCACTAATTTTGTATATTGAAATAATCTGACTACTCGAAATGCTTTCCTTCGCCTGTTCATTGAGGTTTCAGAATAAATAAAATCATATTCAAATTTAACTCACCGTCTCTTAAATTTAGTAAGGAAGAAAATGGATAGTACTAAGATCAGAAAATCTGAATTTTTATTTGAAATATTTTTTAGTATTTTTAAGGTTTTTAAATAATTCTGTCATATTTGTGTAAACAAAAATTAGCAGAATTTAATGTGCCTCAATGGAAGAAACAGAATAGACGAAACAAAATAAAATTGCATTTACAATAAAAAGTAATTAAAAATAAGAACGAATTTCACAAGGCAATTTTTTTGTAGCTGAAGAATTCAAAGAAAATTTCTTACTATTTTTTGCTGAAAACTATCTTTATGTATACAAATGTCTAAAATGTCGCTGTGTCATAATATTGATTTAATAAGGGGAAAAAAGATGAAGAGTAAACAATTTAATCGAAAGTCTTAAGATATTTTCAAAAATTATGATATATTTTAATATTCTCAACAGACAATAACAAAGAATAGAATATACGTCTTTTAATATTATCTATAAAATAAAATGATTATAGTAATTATAATGTCAATATGCATAATAGAAAAGCTGGAGCGAAAAATGAACAAAATGCTTCTTGCACCTGTTTGAGGGAATATCATGATGGCCACCCATATCTTAAACATTACAAATTCGGTAATTTAGCAATTACAGTTGTTTTCATCTTTTTCCCTAAATAATACATCATTCAATTACTTATCTAAACCCGGATTCGGTATGACTGATTAAGTAACAAATTATCCTATTGTGCTGCCAACAAATCAACGAAATGCCATCAAGAAACAATCCGAAGCAATTTCTGGAAAATTAGCAATCCATCAAAAACACTGCCTTATGATATAAAGAGATTTAAAGTAAAATGAATCTAGAGAAAAGGGAAAAAATAAGCCTTCTGCAACACGATACTCGTTATCGTCAAGGGCATGCTTGACTTTAAAGTTTAGGATACAAAACCACAAAAACCACACGCAGGTGGTTCGTTCTAAAAATAAGAGGCGAAACCTTTATAATAAAAGAGTTACCCGTGAAATGAGCATGTAAAAAGTGTCGAAGCTTTACAAAAAAAATCGAGCTTTAAATATCCACGACACCTTTGCACTTATCTGTTGTTTTTATTGTGGTTTAGATGCATTCGGACCGTGCGTGTTCGACATCTGGTAGCCACATGCTGCTTGAAACCGCAACTTAAGCCTCTAATTAGAGACACGCGCATTCAATTCTTATCGTGCATAGTATTCACATTCTTTCAAGCATGCAGCAGATTTCCCGATAAAAGATTCATAATTAAAAAAAAGCAAAGTATTCTTTGGATAGATGTGTTCAAATAACTAGAATTATGACTTCTAAAAATGACTTGGAATTTAGTTGATACAATGTTGCTGTTATTCATTCAAATGATGATTACCATTCCATTGGAGGTCAATATTTGAAAATGGCAAACAGGCAGAGGACTTTTCAGCTGTTTAGTTTTCAACAAAATGATCTGACACGTGCTCAGAGAAATGCAGTCTTTTTGAACAAGAGAAATACAAAAGTTTAGAACAAATCAAATGAACTCGTAGAAATCAGCTCAGTTTTTGCTACAAATTTTATTTTCGTCGTACTTGAAACAATGTAAACTCTGGTGAGGTTTATAACTCTAAGCAAACTAAATATAAAATAATAAATTTGATGGAGAACAAAATATGCTGTTCAATTCATGTAGATATTTAAAAGGTTGGCCACACAATAAGCAGTACTATTTAAATACAAGTATATATAGTAAACAGATTTATATATATGTTACCGGCAAAGTATGAAATGCCGGCATTCTATACAATGCCGGACGATTTTTGGCAAAGTATGAAATATGAGATTTATTACATACTTTGCCTAGTCATTGTATAGAATGCCTAGGCATTCTATAGAATGCATAAAGCTATTTAGGCAAAGTATGAAAAACGGTCATGATAAGGATATTATATCAGTGACTTACATTCCTAAAAGTACAAATGTTATTCTGACAAAATAATGAGACTGTCATTAAAAAAATTATTGCTAAATTGTGACTTCGCATATACTTGTATTAAAATTCCTTCAGTAGTTCCAAGTTGATAGAAATCATCCTATTTCTCACTCATTACAAGTGCCAATATATTGGCATTCGGAACTACAATACCTTTTTCAGTGTTGTACTACAATACCTTTTTTTTTAAAATAATTCTCTGTTTTTTCTGCCCAGTTTCACATAAGTGGATGTACAATTCAATATCATAAAGTGTAACATTTTTGTATTTGGTTGAAAGTTCTTTCAGAATTCTATCACATCCCCAGAATCCGGAATTTAATTTTGCTTTTAGAAAATTAAATTCCTAGAACAAGTTCACATCGTCAAACTGGGTGTTAAAATTACCGGTGGCTATTGGTATTAACCTACATGGTGCCGCACTAAAAAGGGGTACCAGCACCTGAGGAATGTACAAGGCCTGAAAATGGTAAAAATACCAATCTGCAGCCCCACCGAGGGGAAAAAATATGTGACGCAATACTGTATAGCAGTTCTTCCCAACAGTTTTCGCTTCCGGATAGGTCAACGTTTGATGATTTTATGGCAGCCCGCTGAGGGTGGGACGTTGATTATTTATATTTTAAATTGTTTTAATTTTATATTTTAATTGTATTTAAACGTGCCTTAAGAGTAAAATTCAGTTGCCCCAAAAAATAATTATAAAATGATTTTATATAAAATATAAAGTGATTTTCAAGGAAAATCGCACAAACACCCCAGTAAATATAATGGAAATAATTTAATGCTCTTTGAGTGGCTTGATACCCTTTGATCCACGGACCAAGGGTTGGGGACCTCTGTTTTATGGTACTAACACCTTCTTCAACATTTTGAATGAATTTACTTTTATTTTCCGAAAAGATCACATCATAGCTATTCAGCATTCAGCAAACAATAGTCCCTGGGTTCCTTCTTAGTAGTCATTTTAGCATTTTTTAGATCAGTTATTAACTTCTAGTAAGTAATTTCAGTTAAGAAAAAACTTTTTTTTATTTGGAGCATCAACTCGAATTTTGGGCATTTAGCCGTTGAATATTTGTTTTATGTTTATGGACCATGGTGTGAATTTTGTGATTTTGAAAAGGACAGGGGGGAAATTCTTTTCTTACCTTATCCCTACGTCTTAAAATTTTTATGATTTTGTTACATTTGATGACGGACTGCCCAACTGTGCAACTGACGTTCAGCAAACTGTTGATTTATCGGAGTCGATGAATAGCGATTTTGATGCAGAAATTAATAATGAAACTCTTATTAAAACATACATTTTCTAATACTTTACATTGTTTTGAAACTGTGGAAAAAGAGTAACTGATGCAGCAGAGAATGTAAATGAAGTCGAAAGTCCACCCTTCTCGTATTATGCTCCAATAAACCGCCCAACATATTCTCTTGTCATTTTGTCGATTTTCAGGAACAAAAAACAATAGAAAATTAACTATTGAAAAAATAATTAGCATTAATTAATAAAATCAATTATTAATAACAAATACTAATAAAATTTTACACACTGTATGCATAGGATTATAAACAATAGAAAAAACAAGGTCTTTGGGAGGGTCCAGAACCCCCCCCCTTCCTCTCTTGAGTGCGTCACGAGTTAGAATTATATTAACGACGCCCTATAATGCAACACGATGGCTAATAACTATGGACCTCGTTATTTTGAACCTCGGTCAAATGGCTAGGAAGGCACATGAGCTGGAAAAACCGCTCTCCAAACTACCTCACCACGTCAACGGGAGGACTTGGAGCCTTGATAGATTTAATGTGCATCTGCTTCCTCTCCACGGTGGGTCCTACTAAGTCCTCTCTCTCATCGTACCCAAGTTGCATCCTATTCAGGTATAATAAGATGTCACAATTATATTTCCTGCTCTCAACAGAAATCTCAACGCTGAAGTCCTAGTTTTTCTTTCGACTAAATTTAAGCACCTTGCTTTTTATGACTAGTCTTAATTGGTGTCTTTGAATTTTTTTTGTAGAATAAACTACTTAACCTTCTGCCTTGGCCTTGAGTCTTAGGAAATTTTTATTGCTTAGACCTTCAGCTTTGAACACGGGCACTTAGTATTCAAATCTTATTTTTTTTTCTAGTTTGTGCGTGTGTATGGCATAATTGTTTTTATTTCTTTAGATTTTCTAATTCTCATATTTTGCTAGATTTTTCAAATTCTTGGTTACTACCTCAAATGAGGAAGGTTAATCCGTGTAAATCACATTTTTTTAAGAAGATACTTTTGAATTTCAGATTTTTGTAAATAACGTACGTCGAACTTTATTGCATTTCATATCTCTATCGGATATTAAAATATATAATATCTACAGAAAAGGTGCAAATTACTTCAGTTTTTGATATTTTTGCATGAACGACTTCAGAAAAGGAATGTGGACACTAAAAAAGTAGAATAGAAGCATAGAATAAAGTCAATTCAAACGATCAAATAAATAAATAAGTAAATAGTTTAAATGAAAAAATAAGATCGAATGTTACTATTTTTCAAAATACTGGATGAGTAAATATTATCATTATTTATATCATTTATTTACCCAATAGGTATAAAATGTAGTTTTCTCTAGGTTCTTAAAAATTTCTGTAAATACACTGTGATATATATATATACATAGACATAGATACAAACTGATTTATCTACGATGTTGCAAGCATTTAAAGTAATTTTAATATTGCATATAAAATGCTCGCACAGCAGTAGTTTCTTTCTGAGTAATAAGCAAATGGTAAAAAGATATCCAAAAGTTTAAAAATTGCATCCCATACACAGAAATCAATATTATGTATAACAAAGAAAATCATGATTCAGTAAAAGCATTTTTCATAAACATTTTTGTGTCAATTGACACAGTAATTATTAATAATTGTGGTAATAAATATAGTAATGGTTATGGTAGAGGGGAAAAAAATTATAAATTCTGTTATATCTTATTTAAAATTCAAACTGCAAATTCACAAGTATGACGTATGAAGTTATTTTAATACGTTCCAAATCAACGTTTATGTTCCACATTCTCTTTATGTTTAAACAACAAAGTATACTCAAATCATGAAGACAAAATGTTACTGAAATTCGGTTTTGTTACTAATTTAGAAACATACCTTCATGGAGCCCCAAATACCTTTCCACGAATTTAAGTTTTTCCTGCTCCTTAGCGGTGATATTTAGAATGTTCTTTTCTAAAAAAGAAAAAAAGAGAGGTGTAGAGCTCTCTGTGTCTGTATGTAACGAAGAAAGGCATTCTAAAAATACTTTTGGGTTCTTTGTACAAAAGACGACACATTTTTCTACAGCCATTCACTAATAATATATTTCTATTTTTCTTCTTATCCCTCTGTTCCGAAAATTTCACTTAAGTGAACGAACGCTGAAAGTAATTCGATACCTAGAAAATATAAGCTGACCTTGGATTTCCGTTTAAAAAGATATTGACTTTTTTTTAAAGTCTAATGTAATTTCCTGTTAGCAAGCGCTTTTTCTTTCCTTCCTCCAATGTGTTTTGAGTTTCTAAATTATATAGTTGAACTCTCTCCTTCAATTTTCCTACGAATTTTATTTATGCAAGAAAGATAGGATTCGAAGATGTAGATATTTTAAACAGAATAGAGCTGTCTCAGTACTCTTCTTAGTTTATTTGAATTATTTATATGTATATAAACAATTAAAATAACCATGTTTTTAAACTCTTTTATCCATCAAACTTTACAATTACTACAATTAATAAATTATTCAAGTCTACAAATACAAAAATCTAATAATTAATTTAAACTTTTATTTCATTTTTAAGTTCTATTCAGCCTTGTTAGCCTATAATTTAACACAGAATATGAGTAATACTTGTTAACCCCGCTTCGTTTTCTTTTTTTTTTTAAATTAAGAATGTAGAAAATGAAATAAGCAATTTTTGTTTTGTTTATAAATGTAATTTTTTGTATTAATAAATGTGTCTCTGAATGGTTGCATGACTATAGCGGACGTGGCTGGAGCGGACACATAACATTTCATGGGCTGAGCGGACACTTTGAAACTCATCGTGGTTTGAGAGGACACATCCCCCCGCCCCCATCTTAGAACAGATTCGATTACCGAATTACAAGGTTAAATACATTTTTGCCAATAAAATTTAATTACTTTTATTAAATTGTTAAGATGTTATAGTGCGGATACATTTTAAACATAGCAAAATGTAATGAAAAATAAAAACTTTCAGAAAAATATTTAAAAATCAATAGTAAGTAACAGTATAATGAAGGGCATGAACAAATTTCAGGGATTTTGTATTTTAGAGTCAAATAAATATTAGAACAGGTGCAGTTGCCAAAAAATTAAATAGTTTCATTAATGTCAGTAAAATTAAATACTAGAAGTAAAATGCACAAGATACAAGTAGATAAAAGAAAAATAATTACACGTAAATAAATACTAACTAACCTTTATTATAAAAACATAAATATCATTTACCATTGGATTTAATCTAACCTAGTTACAAAACTGAAAGATTTTAGATATTTTTCTAGATTGTCGAATTCTTTTAGGATGTTTTCAATTCTTTCATTCAATTTTGCATATATTTTTCCCCCTTTTTATTCCAGGGTCGAATAATTTTCTGGATTTCAAATTAACACTTATTAGTTAAAATACTAAGAGAAGAAACAAAAAAAAGTGTCTTTTAAAGAATTCAAAACATCAAACAATCTAGAAAAATATCTAAAATCTTTAAGTTTTGTAACTAGGTTGGATTAAATCCAATGGTAAAAGATATTTATATCTTTATAATAAAGGTTAGTTAGAGTATTTATTTACTTGTATTTATTTTTACTGAAATTAATGAAACTAATTAATTTTATGGCAACTGCACCTGTTCTAATATTTATTTGACTCTAAAATACAGTTTTTCCAAAATTCCAGAAATTTGTTCATACCCTTCATTATATTGTTACTTACTATTAATTTTTAAATATTTCTCTGGAAGTTTTTATTTCTATTACATTTCGCTATGTTTAAAATGTATTCGCACTATAACATCTTAACAATTTAATACAAGTAATTAAATTTGATTGGCAAAAATGTATTTAACCTTGTAATTCGTTAATCGAATCTGTTCTAAGATGGGGGGAGGGGGGAATGTGTCCGCTCAACCCACGAAATGTTATGTGTCCGCTCCAATCACGTCCGCTGCAGCCACGCCACCCTCTGAATGGTTTCTTTGTTTACATAAATAAATACAGATGGAAATATTTATTTGTGTCAACAAAAATTCTATATATATGTTACTGAAAATAGAGTAAAATCAATTTAAAGGTATCCGAACACGTTTAAAATACTTTAAAAAAACAACATAGTAAAACATTACAAATGCTTTTTTAGGAATCAATGTCAATAAGTAGTAATGTTTAACTAACTTAATAAATTTTCTAAATTTTACAAAAATCACAATTATAAGAGAAATTTTAGCAATATTTTTGAAACTTTTAAGCAATTAGGGAAAATATAGCATTAAACTTATATCAGTAAAAGTACTATTAAAACAAATCAGATGCATTTATCCAGAGAATGTATTAAAATTTTGATGTTTTACTAAAATTTAAAAATTTTAGAGCTTATCGATTATATATTATAAGAAATATGACATTCTCTTTCTGAGGCCATTATTTAAAAAACATGCCATAACACAAAAAATTATTCATCAATAAAAAAAATTTCAGTACGTACTTTAGAAAATAATATAAATATAAGGTTCAAAAAGCTTTATAGAAATGTATATTCATAATATTTTGAGTTATCAAACTCGCCATGATAAATTCTGAACAATCTAAATGCCCACTTCTGGTAGATTGAAAAGACTCATTTACAATTTTTCTAATTTTATAAAATTAATAATAACTTGGCCACTACGTAATAAAGAAACAAAAAAAACTATGTTTTTTAAAGCCAAAAGATAACTCTATTCAATAAAATAAAAACAAAAAATATGCGCCTTGACCGAATTTCAACGTGTTTGGATAAAGTTTTAATTTATTGAATTATTCGATAAAACTCAGATTTTATTTACATGTTTTTCGATAAAATAATTAACACTTTCGATTTCCCTATTGATTCAAAATGTCGTGATACCTGATTACCAAATTCTATACTGTTACAGTAAAAATAGTAAAAACAGGCCCATCATAAGTATTTAAATAATAATGCGTGTATTGTTAAATTTATGTAAATATTAAGTAATACCAAAAAACTATTTGCAATGAGAATAGAGCAAGTAAACCTTTTAATAAATAAAATGTTTAATCGATTTAAAATTTAAGATTTGTTAAAATATATTAGTACAATTGTTATATATTTTTTTTAAATTTACAAATGTTTTTGATAAATAGCAACACTGAAACATAGGCTAATGTTGAAATTAGTAACAATTATTCCGGATAAATAATTATGGATTAAAATAAATATTAATAATAATTTTACGGTCATTCGCATAATATTGAGGTATGTACTAAAGTACAATCCAAAGTAATTATGATGATTTGTATTAAATTTTTAAAAAAACCTAATTTATCTGCAAAAGAACAAAAAAGGCAAAAATAAATCATTCTATACATACTTAATTAATGAAAAATTAAAGGACGGTTTAGTATTACTTATGATAGATGCAAATAATTATGTCTTTTTACCCTAATTAGTTGTAGCGATCGCTTTCATTTTTAATTATTACTCACCATCTTTTGGTGAATAATAATTTCAGTTGAAATTAGCTCTCATAAGGATAAATTAATTTTTCAGTGACATACAAATGAAATTCACTATACGTTTCTCTTTTTTTCTTTTCTTTTTTTTTGTAATGAAATAGTATTTAGGCATATCGCATTGACTAAATAAAAACTCAATTGCCATTTGGAAGTTAATTAACTTCAATCATCAAAAAAATTAAAAGAATTAAAATATTTGGGTGTTTTGAAACGTTGATTGTGCGCTACCATAAAAAATATAGTTAATCTGTACAGAGTAATTTATGACTATTTGTACATTTATTTAGTATACGTATAATTAGAATTATTTGAATAAATTTTTCGAAATTATATTTGAATTTGTAATGTTGATCTGCAATAATTGTGCATAATTTTCATATGATATGCTTTCTCTATACAAGGCAAAACATTTTTCTTTCGACAGAGTTTATTATACAAAATCATAATAGTAGAAGCTTATAGAAAGTCACAGAAAATAACATTTGTATCCCATTTTAGGTATAGTATTTTACTAGTTAAAAGTAAAAAAAAACGTTTATTGAAATCTTCTTCCAATGATAAAAGCAAAAATTACATTCCTCATATTTTTTCAGATTAAAAAATGTCCCAGCATTAATAATAAGCGTGTATGTATACAGCACATATAAATGTTTATCAAACTGTTTTCTTAAAATTCAAATGCATTCAATCAAAATCCAATTTTACAATTAAATTTCAAAATACAATCTGTATTGCAGGATAGTTGATGAACTTTGAAATATTTTATGTACGGAAACAAATTGATAAATTCAAACATAATTATAAGAAATTCCTTTTAATATTTTGCTAATCATAAAGTATTGAGTTTAAAATTGACATTATTAATAGGACATGTATTTTTTTTTTATATTTGAAAAGAATTTCGCTTTGGAGGAAATTTACCACTAAGCAAAGACAGTCTTAAAAAATTATTGTAAGGAACAGTAAGATTTTTGCTATATAGCAGTAATTTCCATCTGGTAAAAGCAAAACACTGTGTTATGTGCCGTCCCCCCCCCCGCATTAGTTGAATTACTACTTTAAAAGTACTATTCACTGTTAAAACTGAATCATTTTCAGATTGTTTATATAAATATGTCACTGTTATAATATACAGTTTCCTACATTTAGGAGGAGCACTGGCTCCACGAAAACAGCACATAAACATAATTGTGAAAAAAGGATCTGTTCCTCATACTTAAATGCAAATCCTCATTCTCTAAAATGTGAATCCCATCTTATTTTCAGTTATATATCTTACTGCAGAAAAAAGTTTTAAAACTAAAAAAGCTTTTTAAAAACGTACTGAAATCAAAAATATACATTTGGGTGTAATTAATATTAACTTTTATTGTCAATTATTACTTATTTGATATCTATGCATATATGTATCGAAAAAGTAATATTTGACTATAAAAAATAAAGAATAATAATAAATAATATTTTAAATTAATAAACGAATCAAAAATACAATTTAAGTATGCTGTGGATTTTTTATTTCAAATGTTCTATGGGGTGGGGAAGGAGGGGGGATAAGTACTACTTAAAACCATTACCCTAGATCAGACAGTGATGAGAAAAAAATTTTCGCAAATAATAAGCAAAAAAAACTACTAATAATAAAATTATTGCTGTGCTAAGGTAATTTATTACAATATACAATAAAGACAAAAAAAATGGCATATTAGTAAAATTCTTTAAAGCTAATGCAATGAACGAAACTATGTAACTCTCTGTATTTCTTTTTTTCCCTCTCTCCGATTTTTTAAATATAAAAATAAATAAGGACATTTTAATAATTTTATCCTTATTTACTAAGATAGTTAAACTAAGATAAGTTAATTTCAATGCAAATTTTCTTAACTGAATTTTTCTCACGGAAAAATATCTACAATTTTATATAAATTTTTGCGTGTATAAGAAAAAAAAATATCTAACGTGTAAATGTAATGAATTTTTTAAGCAGGGAATTTAAAAACTATACTATTGTCTTAAAATCTGCGACAAGCCAGTCAACGATTACTATTCTAAACAATGATGATTTATGTAAGTTAAAATTAAAGTCAATCTATAAAAATTTCAATAATAAAATGCAATAAAAAACAGGGATCTCTCTCAGTTCCTACTTAGATCCAACCTTCACCTCAACGAGTTTATTCATGAATTTTAGCCTCAAACATAAAAAGAGTTGATCCGTGAACTTCAAAGAAAGGTTTCCAGTTACTTTTGATCACGCTTGAGAAATTTTTCACCATGGAAGGTACTATAAACCATGAAAACAATAAGATCATCGCCCGTAACAATACTTTATCCAATTAGAGAAGTAGAACTTAGTAGATAGAAGCAAACATTATTCTTTTGTGCTGTTATGGGCAGGAATAATACCAAATAGAAAGACAAGGTTCATTTTCATTGATAAAGAGGGAGTAGATAAATATCTGTGGGAGGTCTTAAAGGATGATTATTTATTTGAAAGAAGAGACTCTCTTTAACTGGTGGTATTGGACTTTACGACAGGATTTGCTGCTTGCAGATTCGTGTAGGATTATACAGTCAAAAGGATGCAAGTGTATTTAGAATTCTAACAGATTGTAGTTTTCCGGTTGCTCTAGCCTCCTCATCTCGGGATTTTTAGAGTAAAAAATGAAACAGTTTGCATTTTATATGTATGAAATGTATGTATGAAAATTCTTCATTCAATTCACGGTAAATATCGGCAAAAAAACTTGTTAATTAATTATAATGTTAATTCAGATGTATTAAAACTTGATGATAAATATTAAACATCTTTTTTTAATAATTTTCTGATTTTCTTTGATATGACTCTATATCTTAACTAACTAAATTTGAATTTAACTAAAAGAATGAAGCCTATGAAATATAAAAAGAATTTTTAAATGCTGAATAATAATTGGAAACGTTAAAAAGTTAAATGTTTTGATTGGCTCAAAAATTTTTCGAAATTTTAGCATGATGGAACAAGTGTAATACAGAAACTATTTGGATATTAAATTTGAGTTTTGTGTTTTCAATAAAAAAAAAATTTACTTTATTACTTATGCTCATAATGCTGCAAGATAAATGATTTCACAAAGTAAGTAATAAAAAATAAAACTTAAAAGGAATAAATTAACTTGAAAATGTATGATTCATTTATCTAAATAATACAAAGTCGATGATTATGTTATGAAGAGAGAAAATTTATTTAAGATTGATTTTACTAAGGCATAAAAGGATTTTATTTAAGTATTTTACTAAGGCCTAATTTTCACAAAAATGAGAAATTACGAAGTCCTCGTCACCCAAAACGTATTATTTAGTTCTAGGGGAAAGTTAATAAAATAATACGAAATATGATACGTTTAATAATATAAAATTGAGAAGGATATAAAATCTTTTTCAATCAAGGAAATTTTTAAAATATTTTTGAACTCACGACCTCATGCGGGACAGGCATGTGTTCTAATCAACTAAGCTAGTTTCTGATTATTTTTTTTTGCAAATTTTAATTTTTCTGATTTTACACACATAAATTAAATTTACAAAATAATTGTAAACTAAAATTTTTTTTATGTTTTTTTTATCTTAATTGAGAAAAAACTGCTACCATTATTTTAAATACATTAAAAAAAATTTTAAAAATCAGAGGTTAACTATATGTATTTTAAAATATATATCATTACGTCTTAATTTTTTTTTTCTGAATTATGAATCTTCTCCCTAAAACGTCTCTTACGCATGTTTTTTTTTTTTCTATTTTATTTTTTGTCAAGAAAGACAATATGTTTATTTGCCTAACTAACACATTGTTTATAATAATGTGTTTGCAATTTTTAAAACTATTTATTTTTTTAAACTATATTTTACATTTTTTTAAAATTCAAATTATCAATCTTTACAAACATTTTAATAAGGAATTGTTTTTTTTAAATAATTCCGGTCTTTATTAACACAGCAGAAATATTTTAAGCCATATTCAACTGAGAAATTCAATCCCCCCCCTCACTTCTTATAGAGAATATATTTATTTAAACAGCGCAACCTATTAAACAGGAGAAAAAAAATCAATGAAAAAATGTTTGGATTACCTTTAAGCTCATCTTAAGTTTCGTAAACACTGATGCAATTTAAAGAGGTAAGTTACTTTACCAAATTGAAATTGATCTGTCAACAAAGCAAAGAGATACTATAAGGAAAGAAGTTGTTCGCTTTAATGCATATTCTTGTAGTTGTTTGTATAGAAAAAGAAAAAGAAATGAAAGAGATTTATATAAAGTTATTTGCCATTAAAAGTAAAAAAGAAAACAGAAAAACAAATTCAGAAACTTTTTTTCATAGGAAATTGATAAAAAGCTAAAATAAATTCGTAATATTATATTTATAATACGAACATTGATTTTAAAAAAAGTCCTTAAATTCTACTTAGAAACATGTTATAAATACACAGTTATTTATTTGATATACTGTAAAATGCGGTGTATTACGAGCACTTTTAACACATAAAATGAGATAAAAATTTAGAAGTGCGCGTAATACGCCGGGTGTAGAAATGATAGCTTCAAAAGCAAAACAAAAAATAGATAAGAAAAAGAAAAATTAGACTTCTACATAGATCGGAATATCGTTTATTTGAAAGAAATGGCATATCTAATGAAGTTAAAGGAGTTATGATTCTAAAAGTAGACTTTTTTTCCAAAATCCTGAGAAAACATTTCGAATAAATGACTTAAAAGCATAAGAGCGTTGTACACGCTCATTTCTTGTTCCTACGTAAAAAAAGGGGGTGCTTGTTATACAGTGAATATACCTGAAAATTCAAAAATGCAGCTTGAAAGTATAGGTGCGCACTATACGCCGGATTTTACGGTAAGTTTTTAGCGCGTTTTTCACGTAGTGGAACTAAAGCGCTATTTGGACGCAAATTTCGTCTTCGTTCCATATTTTGTCGTACCTTTTTCTCAACCAATAAGAAACCAATTGACCTCGGGTTTTTGGCATTTGGTCGCATTTGTGCCCTAGATGAGCCGAATCATATTTAAATTTTCCCATAGTTTTCCCAAATTTTCCTGAATTTCGCTAGTTTATAACAAAATTTTCTCAAATTTTACCTAGTATTTTTTTTTTTTTTTTTGCTTTTTTATAGTGCTAATACAGATTTGTGTCATTATTTCTTTTCAGCTCAATAATAGTACATTTAGAGGAGTGGTACAGTACGACTTTCTGTTAGTAAAAAGTTCATTAGTTGCATTATTGTAAAATACAACATGTGAAAAACGCGCTAAAAATACTTGGCCATGACAATGATTGATATCTTGTTTTATATAACCTGAGGAGTAGAACATGAGAAATTTGAAACATTTTATTCTAGAAAATGATGAGGGATCCATGCAGGATGGGCTCATTAGTGTTATTAAGCTTATTAGTGAGCTTAATGGAATCTGAAAATAAAAATGTTAAAAGAATTATCAGTTTGAAAATATGGTCCCTTTGAATGACTACGTTTGGATCTATATGAAAAAGCGTATAAATGAATACCTTTTTTTATATTTAGAATCAGTTGAATTAGAATATACATTTAAAATCGTCTTAAGAATGTTATTACAAGAAAAAATTATTTGAATGCAGTTTTTTTTTTGTCAAAAATGAAGGGAAAGAATGACATATTTTCAAAAACATTATCCTTTCACGAAAAATGCCTTTGTAATAATAATATTTTCTCTTTATCTAGCTAGGACCTTTACACAGATTCTGAACTAGAATTTTTGAAGACTTTACACTATTTTCAGAGCTGCGATCAATTTTAAAAAAAAATAAAAACCGATGTTTTTTGTTAAAAATTCTCTATTCTTATATATTAAAGTAGGTTAAATTCATTCTTAAACTAAATATTTCAAAAATCCTAGTTCAGAGTCTATACAAAAGTCTTAGTTATATGTAGGCAAAATATTATAATTACAAAAGGCATTTTTAATAAAAATTATATATTTTGAAAATATGTCATTTTTTTCTTCATTTTTTGCCAAAAATTGGCATTGAAATAATTTGTTATTGTATAATAATGCTATTAAAACAATTTTATGTGTGTATTCTTATTTAAGTGACATTAAATATTGAAAAAATTATTCATTTATACACTTTTGTGTAAAATCACGATTCCTAATGTAGTCAGTCATCTTAGTTCGATATTAGGTAATTACTTGTTTAAATGTTTGTTTGTTTTTTTCATTTTAGCATATAAAATAAATTTCTTGAATTAAGTTTGAAATATGTGATGTGAGAAATGTTTTCAAACCTCTTCAAGCATGCTACATACTGAGTTATGTATTAAGTATTGAACATCAAAATATTAACATAATTTCATTATAAAATAAGCTATCATTAGACTTTTTTTAAGGCCTTTGAATTTTGGGGGGAAAATAACAAATTCCCAATTTTTTAGTTTTTTTACAAAAAGGTTTTTAATTTTATATTTATAAGTATTGAAGGTAAGAAACATTTTATCAATGAAAATCTTGACTGATACAACCAACATTGAGCAATACATTAAAATATATTACTCTTCATATTAATAAAATAAAAATATTATAATTTTGAAAGCGAATAATTTTTGAATTTTCTATCTGAAAATTGTTTTCCGTTTTAATTTTTAATGTTAAGAAAAGATAGCCCTAATGACTTACATCTTCTAATTCAAAATACTAAATAAATCATTTAAAATACGGATAAAAATTCATTGTTCTGATACTAAATGCTTTTATGTGAACGACAACTTTCGGAACTGTGATTGCGAAAAATCGTATAAATATATAACTTTTTTGAGATATTTGGATTTTATTAGAAGAAAAAGTATTTCAATGCAATTTTTTGACAAAAAAATGAAAAGAGTATTTCAATTAATTATAACTCTGAAAATAATGTAAAATTTTCAAAATTTTTTGTTCAATCCCTGTATAGAAGTCCCCAGCTATATATAAACAAATTATTATTATATAAACATTTTTCATGAAAGGAGAATGTTTTGAAAATGTATCGATCTTTCTTCATTATAAGCCAAAAAAAATTGCATTTAAATAATTTTTATTGCAAAAAAATTTTAAAAACAATGTTATATATGTATATTCTAATTAAACCAAGAATAAATATTAAAAAAAATTACTCATTATTCATTATTTTAGTTAGCCACGTTAAATATCTTTTATATGCTTCATCTAATGCTAACCCAAATAATTCTATACTCTGCAAAATATCTGTAAAAAGTGCATACGACCTTTTTTAAAAAGAAAAGCAATCTACTAAATCCTATAATACACAATCACACAAAATGAAACATGTTGAGATCGCATCCAAAATTTATTTTCAGCGCATGTCTAGACAAGATAGTTTCAAGTATTTCAATGAAAAAAAGGGGGGAAGAAGAAAAAATTACTAATTGCACATTCTTCAGACGATTTTAACTTCTCCAGTTATCAATACGATCTTTTTTTCCCCTTTTTTTTATAAGCTACCATTGCGTTTAACAATGTGAAAAGTACCGTAACACATATCAAAAAAGTTAACATACAAATAATTACAGAGGAAAGAGAAAGGTGGAAACCTAACGGTACAAAAAAAGTTTTAACCACCCATCTGCTTGAATTCCTATTCTTGCAACAAGGGAGGTAGAACAGGGTGTAAAAAAAATCACGTTACCACAGACACGAGCGAAAGAGGGGCGTTCAAAAGGGAACGTGCAGACGATGTCAGGACCTGCGCTCGTGTTTTGCGTCATGTATGACAGCTCTTAGATATTTCAGCAAAAAGCTGCCTGCACCTTTTGAAGGGAGGCGGAGATGAGAAAAAAAAAGAAGAAAAGACGGTTCGCAAATATCAGAAGTAGCGTTTTAGTATTAGGGAATTACATTCATCTTTGCTTTAGTTGCTTTAGAACTGCTTGTAAGCTATGTTTCTTTTCAATTACTTTCTACATTTTTTTCTTTTTCTTTTCCCTTCTTTGTTCTTTATTTCTCGCGTTTGACCTTCTAGGACTACGTCATTATATTGAAAGAATAGTTTTGGAGAAAATTATCTCAGTTCACAGTTCAGAAACCCTTTCTTTTGTTTCTTTCTTTCCAAAAGATGTAGATGCCTTTAGAAAAACTGATTTTTTTTTCAAGCACTGGGTGCAATAAATCTGTTTGAAATAAAAACAAATAAAAAAAAGCATATCTTTTATGAAGATATTATAAATTCGTTTAGAGTTTCGTATTAAGAACCAGCTGTTTCTCCCAAATTGTTTCCCATAATGTTTAAAGACGATCTTAAAAATTACTTTAATGTGTTACATTTAAGTAGAATATTTTTTTTTCAGAAACGGTATTAAAAACGAAATAGTGCTTAAAACATTTGTTTTGCAACAACAAATATTTCCTATTGCAAAATTATTCAAAATGAAAAAAAAATCTTTTTTCACATCTTTTTTAGCTGGTTTTTAAAAATAGAGGATAAATATAACAATGCCCAAAATAGAAACTAAGTTTTGCTATAAACAAAATGATTGATACATCTATATATTTTGTTAAATACGTAATTTAAAACCCATTACAAATTGAAAATAATATTTGAAAGAGATTTGTTTCTAACTTAGTACATATATATTTTATACACAAAATGAAAAGTAATCGTTAGAGGTTTCTTATATTAGGTTTTATCCATTTAAGAATCGAAGGAGGATTGTTTTTAAGATATCCCTGCAAATATAATTTTTTTTACTTCATATTCATGCATAATTAGCCTTATGAAATACATAGGCTGATAAATAGTTTTGAAACCATTTATTATTATTATGTTCTTGTAATAAAATCACTAATTGTAAAAACTGGTTAACCCAAATATGACAATTTCAAATCCATGCAATTGTATTACCTTATTCCTTCAAAAATATATATTATTTACATATATTATTATATTACTACTTTATATGTATTCATTGTGCTCAACTGTTTATTTTTAGAAAAATTAGCTGATATCTTATCAACAGATTTTTAAAAAAAATGTTAAATGGTCTAATTTATTGGTTTGTAATAAAAAAAGATAAACGATTTTAAAAAAAGGTCCAATTACAGTGATTTTGAAATTTTTCTGTGATTGTAGCAATAACATAATTTAAAATAACGCAGAAATAGCAAATTTGATACTAATTGTGTATTATATGTTATACAATTTGTTATAATTGTGTATAAAAGTATTAATTTGATACTAATTGTGTATTGTAACGTGTATTCAGCAATTATATTATTTTGTTACAAAATTATGATTTGGCAGTTATATTTCACACACACACACATGTATATTTTGCATGTTTTTACCTACATTAAATAAGTTTATTAATTTTTGACAGGTAAGCCGAAATTATCATTAAAAGAATTATAATTACAGTAAGAATACAATTACGTTTATGTCAGGGGCATAATGTACACCTCCGCAACCTCGCGGGGGACAGGATTCTAGGGGCTCCAAAGCCTGATTGACGCCAAGTACGTATTTAACCAATTTATAAAATATTAAAGGCAAAATCAGACTTTGCAGTAGGGGAATAATATTCTCCGTTACGCCACTGATTTATACTGTCAATATTACCTATACATTAAAAAAATCTCGTTTCACCATATGAAATAAAACATTACACTAAACACTAAGAAGTTTAAAACACCATATTTTTTATGAATTCAAACATAATATGACATAAATACTATATGGATTTCTTTAACTTCATCAAAGGACAACGAATTAAATGGGCAGGCCGCGTTGTCAGAATGAACGAAGGCCGCACCACTAAAAAAATCTTCAGTGTCTAACCAACTGCACACGGAGAAAAGACTGGCCAAATTTAAGATGGCCTAGAAAAAGACCACCTAGTTTTGAGAACCAAAAGTTGGAAAACTCTAGAAGGAAAAGGTTGGCCTGGAAAAGACTTATTGAGAAGTCCAAGGCCCACCCTGGACTGTCGAGCCAATGAGAAAGGAAAGAAATACTACATGAAGTAAGTCAAAAAACAGTCTAAAAGTAATTCAATGGTAGGAATTATTTAAATTAAAATAATAAGTTTTATTTCAATTATAATAATTATTATTATTTATTTTATAATAATTTAATTAAATAAAATAAATTTTTCTAAAAATTTAATGAGCTTGAAGTCAATTCTAAAAACAGTATTTGGGTATCTCAATTCAATGCGTTAAAATAACCCGGAAAATACTATTTCCTCTTCAATCTCACAGTTATAATTCGCACAGGTTTACATGATTTACGAAACTATAATTCAAGTTTCTTACATACATTTTCTATGAATAATACAACATGAGAGAAAACTAAGCCTCAATTTTACGAGGATTTAGTGAGGAATAACAAACTCTTCTTATCTACTCATTTCTTCCATGCCAAATTAAAGTAAGAAATGAAGGATAGCATGTTTACTATTCGGACAGGTTAAAACTGAATATTGGCTTAATCCGTTGAGTTATGAACAGAAACATGATATTGACCTTACATATAACTTCCGCTCTTAAGTCTTTAGCAATGGGAAAGAAAAAAAAAGTAACATATTTAATCATTAATATTGTAGGGAAAATCTTTTTTAATTGGAAGAGAGACAAAGTTATACTTGTGTACCATAAAAAGGCCAATGTCTGTCTATTGTCTATTAAGACCATACACTGCATAGCAAGTATACTTAAATATGTCAGTTTTTTTTAGCACAAAATCTTGTTGTAACACATTTTTATTTAATAAAACTCCCTTGTTGCAGTTGATAAAATCTTTTTTAATCCAGTATGTGCAAACGCAATATTTAAGAATAAAACGTGAATTTTTAAAGTAATCTCAGTGCTATGCATTATGTAAATATTCTCTTTTAACCGAAATCAATCAAATTGAAATTTAATTTACATATTCGGTCGCTTCCAAATATCAAATGTACGTAAAAAATAGTGCATTGCATAACATAATTGATTGGTTATGAATTTTATTTAAATATTTTAAATTAAAATGAATCAAATCTATATCTTTGATTTATCTATGATCTACTATGGACGTTTTCGAGAATCAAATATGCTTAAAATATTATTTTTTCCAAAAATATTACTTTTTATTAATCTTTGTTAAAATGTTAATTAATCCTGAACATGGTAGAAATACTAGTCAATTTGGAGAGTTACCATGTTCGTCAGGGGTGGCCAACCCGCGAAACGCGTGTCACATTGTGGCACGCGAAGACTTAGTGAAAATTTTAAAAAATTTGAAAAGGTAATAATTATTTTTTTAGCATTTTGTTGAAAGGTGACTGTCTCAGACAAAATAAAACATCAACATTTATTTTAAATATTCTTAATTAAATTACAATATAAAGCTATAATCTAGACAACACAATCTTCATTGTTGTGTGGGTTGGTTTTCCAAAGGAAGTGCATTCGCGTGAGATTCTGGAACTTGAAGGAGCGTGTTTTAAAATATCTGGAAGAAAACAATGAACTAACTGCCCGGTGAGTGCTGGCTTTGCAAGAATGAAGGTAGCTTTTCTTACCAATACTGTAAGACATTTAAATAATCTAAATTAAAGATTACAAGGAAAAAATTGCTCTTTCCCAATACTGATTGATCATGTGACTTCTTTTTTGAACACGCCTTTGCTTTTTTTTTATAGATTTTGGAGAAAAAAGAGAAACTGATCTACACCTAAAACGAACCAATTATGTTAGCATCTTCGATAACTAATCCTAATGTAAAAAATCTACAAATTGAATACTCAGTAAGAAATCTACAAATTGAAAAACCACATTAAGAAAGTATTATCGGTTTAATAATTATTTAGAATTAAATTATTCTTCTTACTCATTTTTATTTTATATCTAACCTAACTCATAGAAACAGAAAAAAAATAACAATAAAACTTAAGTTTGCGCGTACTTTGTCTTATTAATTATATTATTTTTTAAATTTCCACAACTTAGACTTGCATAAAATATTGCTGTTTACGTAAAAATTTTACATTAAGCCTATAAATAAAAAAATTTCACCTTTTCATATTCTTTTGTTTGTTGAAAAAGTTTGAAGTGGCACGCATATTTTTTTTTTATCAGGTAGTTGCACTCTTCTCAAAAAGGTTGGCCACCCCTCTTGCAAGTCAACCATTTGAGCTGTGCCAGTTCGAGAACATAAAAAGCAGAACTGTACATTGAGAATTCAATCTACAAGTACATACAACGCATAAAAATTTTAATGGAAATTAGGAATAAAATTACTATTCGTCGCTACTCGATAACAAGTGGGCAGGTTTATTACGAACTGCATTTACCCAAAATGCAGAGGTAACAAAAGTATCTTATAAAATTTCTTACATTATATATATTGATAAACATACGAAATTGTTAAGGATAAATATATGAATTGATATAGAAATTGTTAGAGTGTTTCTTAAATGCTTCCGATGTACTCTTTGAGAAATTCAATTATTTGTTCAGATATTTTTTTTTAGTAAAATCAAAAGTATTAAAATAAATTTAAAACAAAAATGCACAAGCAAGTCTGTACTTATTTTAAATCAATGAATAATATTGATTTCAGTCTGGAATTCAGTAAAAACTCTTTGCTGCCATCCAACACTTAATATCTAAAATAAAAATAAGTGAGGATTTGTCAAAAAAAAAAATCAAAAGATCAAAGTAAGTGGCAGCTTTCGTTTTATGATAGTAGAATGCAAACTAGGGGATCGGGATCATTGATGAAAGGAAATCACTCCATAACTGGGTAAAAAATGCATAAAACCTATTTTTTGTGAGTTGAATTGGATAGAGTTTAATATAGTTTTAAAATAAAGTCCAAAATTATCAGTTTTAATATTTTGACCAACGTTCCGAATTTTAAATGTCTTTGATCTTATAGTTCTCCCCCCCCCCCCCATTAATCCTCATGTTGTGGTTCGCGTGAAATAGTTGTTATATGTATGAGGCCCGGCGAAAAAAAGTTTGGACACCCCTGTTCTAACTTTATAATGCTCTTTTCATGAGCAAATGAGAACAGAAAAGAAAAAAAGATAAGTTCTTAACACTGTGAGTAGGAGATATAATAACACCTCATAGCAGTTTATGTTGAGTTTAACTTGAGGCTACAAACCTGGATTTAGGTTGCGGCATTCATCTGCAAATTAGCTTTGCTCCATATTGAATTTATCACACATTTCTGCAAAAATGATCGTTATTTTCTCACACTTTTAGCTTACTTCTGTCATATTTTTAAGTAAAGAATTTGTATTAAAATATGTTAAATAAAAATATCGATTTAACTTGTATTTCATTTTATAGAGTTTAGAGCTCGTGACCTTCTCATTTTGATCCAATAAACGACAGGACTTTGCAAGTGGTTTTTCAAAAGTATTTAAGAACTTAAGAAACTTTTTAACTACTTAAGAAAATACAAAGAAATGGTTGTTTTAGCTGTTAATGGTTTTGCTGCACATAAATAACTAATAATTAAAATTTTTAGTAAGTATTTTTTATTTAAATCTAACGATATCGATATTTTTTTTTATTTCACTCTAAAAAATTGTAAGCATATCTTACTTTGAAATACATAACCCTAATAAGTAATTAACTGTATAATTATCAGTATTTTAAAAGTAAGTTCCAACATACACGCATCTAAGCTACTCGTGTTTTTTCATAAAATCAATTATATCCAATTGTTTTGAAAACACATTCTTTATCTATACTAACATTAATATTACTTTCAAAATACTTCCGATTTTTTTTTCTTTCCTAAGTAACATTGCTTAAAACTCTGCAATCACTCACAACACATAACAAATCCTATTATTAAAAAAAACCATCGGAACTCTATGTTATTCATTTCTTTACAAAAGCTTAAAATAACTGACAGGTAGGAAAACTCTTAATTTTCTATCTACAAAACTACTACCCACAACGTAGAAGCAGTTTCTAAGAAATGTTTGGAATGTAATTATTGTGTCTGTGAAAGCGCATTTGTCCACAGAAGGAAAAAAAAAGAACAGAAAAGAAAAAGATTCCACTTTCTTTTAAATAACTTAGACATAGAAAAGCACACAAACTAATTCCACAGGTTGTTCATAATAAAACTATTGTTAGGAGAAGAAGAACTGTTGCAGAATTTTAATTAAAGCTTGTTATCTTTTCCTTTGAAGAACAAGCTCTACTAAAACTCCCAGAGAGCTCGTTTAGGGTGAGGAGAGCAAAAAAGAATTAGGGTTTGCCGACACAAACACGCGCGCGGACAGAAAAAGGAAACAAGAAATCAGATGGGAAAGAAAACAATAGTTGCACTGGAGGAACCCTAGGAAAGAATGTCGGAAGAAAAACACTGTAGAGAAAAAAAAAAGTGAAAGTTAGGTGAAGGCAAGTCCTGGGGGATATGATACAAATTAAATATTGCAGTTTTGTGATGTTGCGTAGTGCTAATGAAAATTATACATGAAACTGTCGTAATCTACAGTAAAAGGATAGAGTCAGATCAGGAATGTGTTAAAACTGGATTATCTTAAATTAAAGTATCCGACTACCCTAAAATTGTGAATTCTGCCACAAATTCACAATTTTTTTTATAGGCCGTTTTATTAGCTTTATAAAAAATATCAAATTTATTATTTTCTGTTCACTACGACAAATGCTACAAGTGTTTTAGTAAAAGCAGATACCATTACTTTAAGCAAGATGTCATACTTTAAAACGCGTTTTACTATCCTCAAACGGGGACAGTGATCGCTAAAACAGTTTTGAAAATAATTCACTGGAATTTTTTTGTGTATGTTCTTTATAACAGTAGAAGCTTTAACCTTCAGATCAATCACTGTTTTGTTACAAAATGTACAGTCCCTTATGCGAATACAATCACCGTTTAAGAAATTTCATATAATAACTAAGATAAAATGTTCTAGTTTTTGTAAAAATTAAAATATCTCCTATCCTGAAGGTCAATTCAAAAATGAATAGCATAGCAACACATCAAAATTGAAAATTTGTTTATAAACTTTTGGTTCAGAATGGGCCCCGTTTATGTTATTTTTTGTAAATTTTTTTTCTATTTTAGTAATAATAATTTCTTTTTCCCTTCTTAACATTTGCATATTTTTCTTAAAATATACTAAACAAATCTAAAAACCACACAAAAAAAAATCCCATACCTACATTTTTTTTTAAAAAGTTGTCTCAAGTAGTCGCGGATACCTTATATCTAATTCTCTGTACATAAATCATAATATGATATTAAATATTAAAGAATTTATTTCGAACTGAAAAATGTTTCCAGCTTGACTCCTATTATTTTGTATAAAGTGTGAATTTTCTTCTTCATAAGCTCAACAGTCAAAGTTGACTCGCCGATCCTCCTTCAGTTGACCCTATCATTCTCAACGGCCTTCAATCGGTTCATTCCCATTAGTTTGAGGTCCTCTTCAACACCGTCTAATCAGTGTGTAGTTGGTCGTCCTCTATGTCAGGTTCCTTCAATTTTCAAAAAAGTTACTTTTTTTTGTATAATAGGAAAAGCATCGGCATACCTGTACAGATGGCCCAGCCGTCAAATGCGTGATACTTTTATAGTTCTCACAATGTCAGTCCCGCCACATTAACCCTATTTCCTGTAAATTTCATGGTTGTAAAGAATTCTACACTCATAAAGTGTGAATATCCACTAATCAATTATGAATCCTGGAAAAAAGAGCTCAATAACAGATGCATCACTAACAAAGTTTTATGCTATGGCAAAACCTGCCCAAATTAAAATTCAGTATCTACGTTCTTGGTGGATTATGTTATAGATAAAGTGCCGAATTTTCTACATAATAAAAGAATTTTTCCCTTTTCCATAGCTATGTGTATAACTGAATAGTTTAAGCGTAAATTTTGATACTCAAGCAAGTATTTTAAACCAATTACATGCAAGATATCTGACATTTGAAAAGAAATATCTTCAATTAACGAGATATCCTTACTGTTAAAGTATCTTCATTTTAGTCAGAAATTAAAGGATACTCCAAAACTGAAAGGTTTTCCCAAAATGTAATAACTAATCAAAATTTTCCTTAAATAAGTGTGTTTGGTGCAAAATTCAGTTGGTATGTAATCAAAGCCAAATTTAATTTGTTTTAACAAATAAATATAATCTTATTAAGTTTTTGTGCTCTTTCTTATTTATAATAATAATTTAAACTGTAAAATTGATTCATTACATTCTATTTTGTTCATTAATTTATTCTATCAATTTAATTCTTAATATATAAAAAAATTTTAGTAATGAACAACTTAATATATTTTACCTTTGTCAAACATCCTTTACACCCATTCAGCAGATAATTCTATAAAACTACTTCCGACTCTTTAATATAAAATTATAGCTAATTAGTATCTCCTAGTATTACAAAGTCGTGCTTCCAAATTTTTATTTAAGCATACAAAAACGTTACTGTTGTTTGAGCAAATATCTTATTTTAACTTTATAGAATACCTAACGATATTCTGCAATTTAATGAGGTAAAGCGAAATGAAACGATATTTCGCACTTTCGTATATCAGCCTAGTAAATCTGCAAATTACCTAAGTAATGTACACATCACTTGGTCTCTCCGAAGTTTAGTGGGTGACCGCGGTAGCATAGTGGTCAAGGCAATGGACTTGTGCCTGGATTTTCACGAGTTAGAGCCCAGTACCACTGAAGACCCGCCGTGTAGGGGAGCGATGCACGTTAAATCTTTCAAGAGCTCAAGCGTCCTCCCGTTGGTGTGATGTGGAAGCTAGGAGAGGGTGGTGCCAGCTTAGGTGTCGCCCTCGTCACTTGACCATGGTTCAAAATTACGAGGTCCGTCGCCAAAAGCCCTTGTGTAGCTGAACAGTGCGACGTTAATATTCACTCACTCGATCAGCTAGCTCCCTTTGTAATACGACATTTTTTTCCCCTCCCAATATGACCATATGAGTTCAGTGCCGATGTGGTAATATATATATATTCAAAGCATTCTCAAACCTAGTTTCAAAATCTGAATAAAGGGAATTTAAGTGTTGAAAGTAGGTTAAAACATAATTTTCCTGGCAGTGACCAATGTAGAAACTTTAAAAATTCACGACGTCCAGTATTACATCGTTTTGGCTTAATTCTGATAAGAAGCGCTGAAATTATGGTCCTTGTTTTAATAAAATTTATGCTGTCACCTTGTAACTCTACAAAGTAACCTTTATAAATTTAATTAATAAATCTGTTAAATAGGTAAACTCTGGTTTCCATTTGATTAAATTTTCTTTAAAAAAATTAAAATTACGATTTGGTTAAATAAGAGTCACTATTTTAGACCCCCGTTTACACCTCATGAACCCCCAAATTATTTTTTTCGTTGACGTGTTTACCCTTGTTGGTCGTCCTAGACCCTTGGGAGTCGATGTAGACCACTTTGGGAATCACTGCTTTAACAAGTTGAATTTTTTTAAATATCCATAGTCATTGTGTGGGAAAACTTCTCAAGTGTATGGGAAGTAAAAGTTACACATCGATTTCTTGTGGTGAGTATCAGTACTTTTTCTTTTAGTACAATTGATAATATTCTAAATAAAACAATTGACTAAATTTTAAGTGTTTTGGACACAATAGATAACAGTTAGTTGAGATCTTCAATTTATACAAAAAAAATACCCGCCATATAAAGGGGTTGTTGTTGCTGACGTGCCCTTCCGAAGGGGAGGAATGTAAGTTGCCAGAGCTTGAGACAGGTTGAACTTCTACACTATAGATGGCGGCACCACCTATCTCCACCTCCACAATTTGGACATGGAACTGGAGGGAAAGGAAATATTCTCCAGCCCCTTGCACCAATGGTTTCTGCTGGGACCGCCTACAAGACTTTCGGACCCACTGATTTAACGTGCACGTACTTCATGTGTACTCGGAGGGTATTTGGTTGCATCCGGCATCGAACCCAGGTCTTCCGGTCTGGAGTCCGATGCTCTAACTACTAGGCTACCCACGGACCATGTAAATGGGTTAATCCACGTTTAATTTGTCGAGGTTCAAAGTGTTAACTTGGTATGGTGGGGAAGTTTGGGAAATGGGATGTCAACTGAGAGATCGGCATTAATCATGATTCAAAATTACGTGGTCCGCCGCCAATAGCTCTCGAATTATTTTTCATTGTAGTGTTAATAAGCAACCATTTCATTGCCAAAAAAATGTTCTGACATTCATTTAAGCACATTTAATAAACGAGAAGTTTTTTTATAAAAAATTTTCTTATAAAGAATAATCAAAAAAGTATTTGAAAAGTTTCTAATAAATATCTTTATTAGAGATACGAATATTTTCAAAGCTTCATCGAAACACCGCACTTGATAATTTATGACTTAATAAGATGTTCATTTTTATTGTGATTTTTACCATCTTCTAATAAGATAAAAATGTTAAAAAAAATAATTAAATATCAACAATACTTTGGGAAGAAGAAGAGGCTATAAAAATAGTTTTAAAAAACTCAAATGTTTGAAAAAAAACTTTTTAGCTAGTCAAACTTTGATTTGTAAAAGAAAAAGAAAAAAGAGCTTACTACTAGATAAATAAAAAAAAATATTTTTTAAATTTTTTTTTAATATTGCTAATATCTTAGCCTGAAAAACCAAAACACTGAAAATTATGGTTCATTCTCAAAAAAAAAATTTTTTTTCTTCACTAGGGCATTTTTTAAAAAATTCTTAATTTATAAATTTTTTTCTGAAATTTGAAAATTCATTCCAAATTAAGTAATCAGTGCGAAAGAAAAAGATGTAGAAAACATTAAAGATAAAATATTTAGATTCTTATAGAGAGCTACGAAATTATTTAGATTGTACACAGTTTACGACTAAATAGTACAAGCATGAACTTTTTTAAGGTGTGCCGCACGTTAACAAATCCCCCAATACACGAAACATATCTTTTAACTCATATTTACAGCATAAAATAACAATTTATTTCTTTTATTTAGCTCGCTTTCACAGATAATGGGGAGCTTGTTAAATTGAAGAGCAAAAATATATCTTAAATTTATCTAATTATAGTAAGGATTTAAGACAGATGTGACTGTTACTTTTATGTGTAGCTGCTCAATCAAAAATAAAAAAGCTGCATTATAATCGCTAGTACATCTGTCTCATTTAAGAACTACAAAAGGAACGTTCTGAATGTATCAAAAATTTATGAGGAGCAATTGTCATTCATGAAGCTATCTATCTTTGCATTATATACTTATCAATCAAAAATTTTCCATTCTTTCAGTACTATTGTATTTCTCTTCGTTGAAATCATTAACAAGGTAAAAGGAAACACATTGTATTTGATTCTGATAATTATACGATTTTTTTAATGTACTTATAATAGTGTATAGAGAGTTTAAGAGTTCGTCTGTGTTCTACTTTTTGATGCCTTTGTTATGCCAAAAAAAGATATTTTCTTAAGACTTCTGCATATTAAACATAAATTAAGAATATATGTAAAATTCACGAGCTATTTCACTTAGTTATAAAAAATATGTTCTTTTCTCACAAAAATATTTAATGCCTATTAAACTTGAATTTGTATTGATGAACTGTAGTGCATCAGAAATTCTTGTCGCCTATTAAGGTATCCGACTACTTGCGGCAACTTTTTATTAAAGAAATGGAAATATGGGGATTTTTTGTAGTTTTTAGATATGTTTAGTACATTTTTTGAAAAATATGCTAAAATTAAGAAGAGAAAAACAAATCATTATTACTAAAATGGGAAAAAATGGGTAAAAATTTACAAAAAATAATATAAACGGGGCCTATTCTGTATCAAAAGTTTATGAACAAATTTTCAATTTTTCAATTCTGATATGTTATTAGGTTGTTCATTTTTGAAATGACCTTCAGGATAAGAGATATTTTAATTTTTACAAAAACTAGAGCCCTTTATCTTAGTCGTTATATGAAATTGCTTAAAAAAAAACAATGATTATATTCACATAAGGGACTGTAAATTTTGTAATAAAACAGTGATTGTGATAAATCTGAAAGTTAAAACACTTCTACTATTATACAGAACATACATAAAAAATTTCAGTTAATTATTTTCAAAACTTTTTGAGCAATCCCTGCCCCCGTTTGAGCATTTCAACACATTTCGTCTAAAACGCGTTTTAAAGTAAGGCACCTTGCTTAAAGTAATTGCATCTGCTTTTACTAAAACGCTTGTAGTTTTTGTTGTAGTGAACGGAAAATAATAAACTTGGTATTTTTATAAAGTAAATAAGATGGCCTATAAAATTAAATCATAAAGGGTAGTCGGATACCTTAAGCAAATAGGAAAACATCAATTCGACTTGATATTCCAAATTCTTAGGAGTTCTTTATAACCTAGTGGTCATGGTCACTAACTCGTGGTTGGTGGGTCATGAGTTCAAGCTTTATGCCAGTGAAGACCCGCCGTGTAATCGAGATTCAAAGTCTTCCCGTTGGCGTGATGTGGTAGCCCTCAGAAGGATTGCGAGCCAAGGCTTCGTCCCCGTCTCTTGCCTATGGCTCAAAATCATGAAGTTCATCGCAAATAGCTCTCGTGTTGCCTTGGAGAGCGACTTTAATAAACTGTCTCTTACCCCAATTCTTAGTAATATCATAATTGGAGAAAATTTTTAAGATACAAATTAATGGAACTGAATTCTAAAAATTTTACGTATTTGCAGAACTTATATTTATCTATTTTTGAAGAAATTAGTCTCTCTAATTTCTAAATATTCTTATGCAAATTAATACAGTGGCCATGTGATCATCGTCGCGAACTCGTGGCCGGGGCTGTTTAGGCGCAAATTCAAAATCTAATGTCACTGAAAAACCGCCTTGTAGAGATGCTGATGCACGTTAAATTTGTCAAGCCTCAAAATCCTTATGCTGGTATGGTGTGGTAGTTTGGAGAGAGGTTGCTAGCTCAGGTGTCATCCTCGTCAGCAACCCGTGATTCAGAATAATGAGGCTCGTTGCCAATAGCTTACGTGTTGCTTTAGAGCGTGACTCAAATTAAAATCAAATCAAGTGGATTAGAACAGTTTTAAGGGCAACAATATATAAGAAAAAAGTAAAAATAAATGGCAAATACAAAATGTCTTAAAAATATATTTAAAAAATGCATTAAACTGCATAAATTTTAATTGTATATTCAAATTTTAAAAAAGATTTCATGTAAAAATTTTTTATTAATATATTATTCATGGGTTAATCTTCTCATTAATGACATAAAATTCGATGGAATGTTAATATCTTTTAGCTAAAGTAGAACACAACAAATACACATTAATCGCACGTCATAATTAAAAATTTGAAATCCATTTTAGACAAGATTCCAGTACACGAACCTTAAGAGTTTGCTTTTAAAAAATATTTCAATGAACCATCCGGCAATTTAGAAATTAATAATATCATGATCCACAAGTTTTCCCTCTGTTTTGATAACACACCTTCTGTTTTGAATTTCTTTGATGTTTCCTTGAAATCTAATGAACAGGTATGGTTTCCGTTTTGAGTTGTTAGGTAGGAAAGAATTATTTATGAAAGAAATAATTGATTAATGTAGATGTGTGCGACTATTTTTTAGTATTTAACCTAAAAAATTTGTAACATTAGATATTCAATAAATACAATAAGCTAAATAAGTATACCAAAAAAGTTTCTGGATACTATTTAACACATTCGCATTCGAAAACTGATAGGCATACTAACGAAATCGCTACATTTGCAACATAATTTTTTAGAAATAAAAGTACAAACTTTTTCAACTCTTAGTTCATTATTTTGGAATTATTTCATGGTTGAGAGAAATGTTACTGCCCATTGATTAAAATTTTCCATTAAATTGAGGCAATGCTTTCAATTTTAACATAGTTCATGAAGTCTTGAAATTAATGTCAATTAATTGTATTTATAATACTTATATAGTAGGAGTCTGATTTGGGTTGGTAAAATTATCAATTTTTTTGGTGTAAATTTGATTTTTATGAGGAAGCGTTTAATGGAAGTGTTTTATGAGGAAGTGTGTATGCTTTAAAAATTAATAGAATCTTTTTAAAATATTTTTTAGTGTTAATATCATATTCTAAAAATTGCAGACGTACCGTGCATTTCACTCTTTTTAAATTTACATCTAAAAAATTCACATTTAAAATTAGTTCTTAAACAGAAATTCCCAAAATAGTCCAGGTGGACCCTTGGAGAATTTGAAAAAAAAGTTTGTAATATTCCAGGGATCTATTAAGTGTCAGTAACGATTTTTTTCTGTTTTTTAAAATAAAATTTCTAAATTTTTTAAGGATTTTGATTATTAGATAATAATACCCGTTTTAATATGTACAGGCAAAATACAGATTTGCATGGCGTGAATCTTGCATCTAATGTGGATGTTATAGTATAAAAAATAAAAAATAAATATAAAACCTTTTTTTTTTAAATATATCTGTTAATATTCTTGGTTAAATTAATATCTTAAAGTTTTTTGTGCAATTATTAATATTATAACTATTTTATATGTTTCATATTTTGAGAAAATATAAGAGAAGGCCTTTGAAGAAAATTATTATTTTAGAAGGGATCGATGGAATCCCTTGTTGTAGAAAATATGCATATATATGTTTTAAGAAACTTTACTCATATACACAATATAATTTCTTAATTGGAAAAAAAGAAATTTTCTCTCCACCATATTGCTCAGATTTGATTTTAAAAACCTGTTTCGATTTCCCAGAAAATGCTTTTTTCTTTTTTGGCTTTCCTTTCTTAAAGAAAAAAGGGGGTACTTTGTGTGTGAAAATGCACTACTTTTATGAGAAGTTAAAAGATTTGATACAAAAATATCTCACTGTCAGCAAATATGTTTGCATTTTTTTCATGAAAAAGATTAATATGAATTTATTCACATTTCTCTCCATTTAAAAATGATCATTTTCAATTTTTTTACGACTCATTTTTAATAGATCATTTCTCTAAGGAGCGCATTGCAAGTTTGCGTCTTCATTTCCTAATATAAAATGACTTATACTTTTCTAAAGATATATTAATCCTTTAGACATTCCCCTTTTTTACGAAAACGAAATATTACCATTCTTTTCCAAAAGTTTCCAAATATATATCTTAATCTACCGCACTATTCATAATTGATCGCCTGTCTCAAAGTTAGATAACGCAAATTCGAAAAATCTCACACGCTTTTTTTTTTTCTTTCTTTCTTTAAAAAAAAGTTACGATACAAAATTTCTAAAAACTGCACACTTTTTTTTTTTGAAAATGGGACGGTACAAATGCTTAGCTAACTGTTTTAAGTCTAATATCTGCGCGCTTCCCAATTAGCCCACTAGGATGATGAGCAGGCCCAGGATTTGCTGATTACCGCCTACGTCATCATACAGGGGCTGAGATGCGAGGGCGTAGCGCGCGAATCGCACGCTAGCTCTCAAAAAATCGATTGCAATTATGATACCGCTGCTAAATAATTAGCCATTTTCTTTCACCCGCTGCATTAACATTTCGCTGTTCCTTTCTTCTTTTCCGCAATTATGTTAATTGCGTATGGCAACGCTCGATAACTCCCACCTCCACCAAGCGGAGAAGCTGACAACTAAGCGAGCAGAGGAGGAAATTCGCTGACTAGATGTTGAAAAAAAGTTCTTTTTTTTGTACCGTCTCTCCCTCTCACTTTTTTTCCGGGTTTTTTTTTCTTTCTTTTTTTCTTTTTCGTTGCTTCCGACTTTTCTGCTCGGTATTTTTAACGTATTTTTTACCCTTATTCCTTTCTCCTTTTGTGTACAAGGGTACAGAAGTAGAAATTATAATCTGCTACAACTGAAAGTAACCGTGAATAAAGATTTAAAAAAATATTCTTTTTTTTATCTTTTCACATCAGTATTGCTATTTAGCAACTAGGCTTATAGTTTTTTTTTTCTTTTTCTTTTTTAATCGTTAAAAAGTTGTTTCATTGTTTAAAAACAAATGCGATCCACCTTTGCGAAAAATAATTACTGACCAATCGAAACGATCCGATGGAAAAAAAGAATTAAAGTATTTTTTTTTTCTTTATCGTTTTTTCATATTGTTACAAGCAATAGTTCCCTCTTTGAACAATAAGTTTTTTTCCCTTTTTTTTTGTGATGTAATTGCAATGAAATAAAAAATACGAAAAAAAAAATATATTTTATTTTTTTTAATTGCAAGCACTTACCAAATTTGTTTATGGTATTAAAGCATTTTTTCTTAATGTATTAACACTATATTTTTATTTTTGCATTTTTTTATTTGTGAATACAATTAAATATTCTCCCCCCCCCCCCTTTTTTTCTCAAACAATGAATTCTTCCACATATAACAAAACAAATAGGTACCATTTTAGTGGAAGAATTCAGAATATAGATCCAAACTTTTTGAAAATATTACTAAGCAAAAGTTTAAAATCAAACTTCCAAATGTTTTATTTCATGTTTTTCATTATTATCAAAAATAAACACAAATAGTACACTTTTATACTCAATAACATTTTTTAATATCGGCTGTCAACAAGTCAATTTTTTAAATAGCTTGGACATGAAAAAAAATAGAAAAGAATTAATAATTTAAATAAATATTTCGAACCAGTAATTTTATAGTTATAAAATTAAAAATATTCAAATGTGAATCTTTTCTTTGGGTATAGTTGATTTATTAAAATAATTTTTATTAATTCATTAAATTGATATAAAAAATGAAGAAACGTGGTTCGATTGTTTTTAAGAAGCATATTCAAAAATAACTACTAAATAAGCAAATGATATGCTCTTACATTCGAGAGCATGCTTTTATGCTCAGGAACATGAAAACATACGTTTTAATGAAATTCATTAGCATATGTCTTAGAAAAGGTTTATTATTTATCTTCTTAGTTTGTTTGTATCATATTCATATTTTTAAAAAATATTCCTCAATTTATTTGCTTTTATTCGTGAAGGAAATTCTATTCTTAACATTCTTGATACTTAAAAGATGTTAAATTTTTCATTCCTGTATTATTGTTATTATTATTATTGAATGTTCATCTGATAACTTAGTTTATTGAGAATCTTATTACGCAAAATAATTCACTAAATTTCCTTAAAAGAAAAGTTTCGTTTTTTAAAAAAATTAATAAATAAAAACAGCTTTTTTTTTTACGTTCAAGAACACAGGTGGCCAACCCGCGGCACGCGTGCCACAGTGTGGCACGGGGGAGTTGTAAAAGTGGCATGCGAAGACTTACTGAAAAGTTTTAAAATTTTTGGAAAGATAATAAAGTAACCATTTTTTACAATTTTATTAAAGTGTGGTTGTCTCAGACAACAAAACCTCAAAATTTGGATTTTAAAATATGTTTGTGAATAAATTTTTTCTGCTATGAAACAAAATAAAATAAATATCACAAAAAACTTGCTGATGTGCACCTGTAATAATCTAATTTTGTGGGCATCTGTAAGAGCTAATCCTAATAAATAAATCCTTGGTAAAAAAAGTAGTACTTCAAAAGCCACATAAAGTAAATACTGAGTGTTTAGTAATTATTTTTTTAATTAAATGATTCAAGTTACTCATTTTTATTTTATACTTTACCTAATTGGTTGAACTTGTTAAAAGTTTATTAAAATAAAAACCTAAGTTTGTACTTCGTCTTATTTATTATATTATTTTTAAATTTCGACTACATAGACTTGCATTAAAAAAATGTGCTATTTGCGTAAAAATCCTATAACAGGCTTATAAGTTACATTTTTTCACTTTTCCACATTTGTTTGTTAGAAAAGTTGGGAGTGGCACGTTTAATTATTTTTTTATCAAGTAGTGGCACTCTTTCCAAAAAGGTTAGCCACCCCTGTTCTAGAACATTCAACTGAAACGATGCGTTTTTTCTTTAAACTTTCACTCTTTTAAAAAATTTAATAAAATCTGCAAATATTTGATCGTATCCAAAAATTTGCTTACAAATTCAAATTTCTGAGCTTAGGAAAATTTAATTTATTACTGACTAAAAAATAACTCCATATGAAAAACCTTTTATTAACATTCTTACATGTTTTTGAAAACTAACTGTAAAGCAAAATGTCCTCTATTCGTCCTTGGAGGTGAGCCCTTTTTCGTTCTCTTTTTTTGGTACGCATATAATTTAAAAGTAATAACTCCAGCTCAGAATTTTTCAAAAATCCCAATATTCCTTAGTTGAATTTCTTCGGTAAAGTATTACTTAGTTCCAATTGGAAGAAAAGCATAAAAAATAAAAAAAGAATTTTCCTTATCATTAACTACAAATTGATTCGAATTAGTTAATCTTTCGTTTTTATTTTCGCTTTTATTCTTCGATACTTTGTTTTTGTTCATAATTTTTATTTTCAGTCTATACAACAATATCTGGAACAGTTGTAATTCAAATTTATTCAAAGTTACTCACATATTTAATATATTAACAAGGTTGGCTGATATATAATTTATTTTCAACACTAAAATTAAATTAAATTTATTTTACTTACAAGAATAATAATTTAATTGAAATATGGAATGTTTTTAATAGAAATGGGGATCTCACATTTTTAGAATAATATGTGGAAATGTTTTTTGCAATTTTCGACATGCAATGAAGAAAAATTTTAATTATATACGGTAAGTAATTTTTATACCTAATTAAACTGCTTTGTAACTGAAAATTTTCAGAAGAAAAATCAACTTTGGAAATGTATTTTTATTAAACAAAAGTCAGTACATGCATCTTCGCAATTTTACTTTTTGATGGTAAAATATTCCGAAACTGTAACTATACTATTAAAAATTTAGCGGAATCCTGCTAATACTTTTACGTCTATTCATGAAATAAAAATTTAATTTTAAAAATGAAATTACCATGACAAAAAATATTTTAAACGCGATTTTTTGTTTCTCCTGTTCTTCATTTAAAAACCATTTTTACGAAATTTTATAACTTCTTGGAACAAAAATTATTTTTTTCTCAACTAAAAGTTTTTAAAAAAAAATTCGCATTTTTGTAAAATTTTAATAGATAAGATAGTATAGAAAGATTTTTTTGAAAATATTTTTCATGGTATTTTTTTATGTTATGAATATTTTATACATGGCCACTATCACAGAATAAAAAAGAAAAACTCTACTACTAAATACGAATTTGTAACTATAGTCTTGACAGAAGCTTCTGGGGCTATATGGATAATTCGTGCACATTCGCATTACAAGGCAATACACAGCAAACTCAAGTTTTGAAAGAATATACAATCAAAGCTCTAATAACCAGTATTTTCTGCTTCCATGGATACTTTGTTCTCTCAGTCACACCTACAGCTGAGGAAGGGAAAGATGATTAGCCATATCAATGAATAAATCTTTTTATTGAGGATTCAATTTATCAAGACAATTCACACAAATAATTTAAACGAGATGAGATGTACTCAACCTAAGTAATATGTGGATTAATAACGAGAGGCGCGAATTATGAGAAGACTTTAAATATATATCGACCCTCTTATTTCAGGATCAAATCTACTATTCCAATTATCCGAGCAATAATTAAACTTAAGTGACCAATCGTCACTTTAATTATTTCATCTATCTAATCTCTGAAATGTGTTATATAGAATAGTATAATACCTGATCAGTAGCAATCTATCCTTCTCCTCACATTCTATCTCACCAGCTTGAAAACCTAGACTATGTATATCCGACCTATTCCGAATATTCAGGTTTTCTTCTTTAGGCGGGGATTGGCTGTGAATAAACTCGAATTGATAGATCATAGATTTCCCATGAGGATCATATTAAAGGAAAGACGCAGATACATCCATCACAACTTCACTCTCTTTCAAATTATAAATTAATTGAGTTTTATATGGATTTATAACTAGAGTCTAAGTAATCGATATTTCTTGGAGTTATGTAATTCAGTGCTTCTCAAACTTTCAATATCTGCGACCCAAAATTCAATCATAATTTTTACCGCCCCCCATACAATAACAATCTTTGAATTCAATAGTAATATACTTTTACGCTAAGGCTACAATACGACTGACCTCTTAAAGTGCCACCGGGGTATGAATATCTCGCTCAGCCAATGCTTTGATTGCCCCGAACGTATGTATCCGTCTTTCCGAATTACGATTTTTTCTGAACACTGCTATCTGTAAAAGTTTTCCGAAGGTTTTGGAATGCATTGCTTATTTATTTCTTTTCTTCTCCCCTTCACCTTTCAATACACAACATACGCGCGCCTACATGGAAAACGGTGGCATTGGGGAGCGAATTGTGTAACTTTTAATCGGCAGCTAAGCGCTTAATTATAAATCGCACATATTATCAAGATAAGTGTTAAATTTTGTGTATGATTTTGTATATGTGACAAACCCATGGGATCACCAGTAATTATTAAACTTGTTTGTAACTTTGTCTAGTTAAATTAATTATCAAATACATTGGGCAGTACTGATACATTTATAAGTGCATTACATCAGTTTAAATGTGCATTTTATTTTTTATTACTTCAGAATGTATTTTGTTTACTTTCAGTAAATTAATAATTTTTTTAAATAATTTTTTTGTTTTCGCCCCCTAAGGGGCCCACTCCACAGTTTGAGAAACGCTGATGTAAATGAAAGCACATATACATTAACATTGAATAGACATATCGAATTATTTATGGATTTATAGTAATAGATCTATTAGCAACACGTTATACATATGTGCGACAAAAATACAATATGGCAATAATAACATATCACCAGAAAAATTATGCGTTAAGTATATAATTTATTACAAAAAAACTGCTGACGTATTCCTTGAAGAAACCTTTAAAAAAAGATAAAGCATAGCACATCCAATCATTGAAGTCACCTTCAATACCTCACTTTGGATTAAATGCCAGGACAGCGAAACACTTTTTCCCCATTCTAAAAAAAGGGAGGAAGGGGAAAAAATCCAATGAAAAAAAGTTAAAAGCATCCCTCAATAGTTGTTATCACTCGGTGTTACAATAGTATAACAGGAAATCAAACTACGACATCTCCAGTAATTTGTAGGAATTTAAATGAAACCCAAGAAAGAGGGAAAAGTCACTAAAGATTTAAAAGAAAAAAGGGGGGAGGGGACAAGAGAAGAAAGAATTTAGAGCCCCCCCCCCTTTCGATTGGAAGTCGCGTTACAAGATGATCAGGGAATTGATTTTAACTCAACATCAAAGAGGCGGCTTTTCCTTCTGGGGTGGGGGTGGAAACAACGAACAAAATTCTAAAGGTGTTTTCTCAAGTGCTTGGGGTAAAAGATTAAAAAAGAAAAAAGAATAGAATGGGGGAGTAAAAAAAAGTTCTAAAACATACATTGACTGAGGAAATTCACCAGTGGAATCATTTGTTAAAACCACTCTTTGGGCTTTTAATGCATTTTTTTCCTGAATGTGATTACAGCGTTGGTCTTTTGTAATGGCTTCCATCCCGCTGATTCGACTTAAATATTTATATGTTTGGACATTTCGATGATAAGATAAAAGATTCATAAATGTATGAATATCTTAATGCCTTGATAGGGGTGGCTTTTGTATAAAACTTATTTGTATCTGCGAGCGATTTAGATTATGCTGAATTCGTTCAAATATATCCCCGCAGTCGGGCCTCTTTGAATGGTTGTCGTTTTAAGACTTGAAGTATGTAAAGCTGTATTTATACGTATCTAAACGCTTTTTTACTTACATGGGATGAACAAAGATGATAAAATAAGTCAATTTGGGAAGGGAGTTCGAAGTTCTATTTTTTTGATTGAGTAAAGAAAGTAGGAAGAATTTTTCAAAAAATAGCAAAAGATTAAAAGGGAAAACATTAATCAAAAGATTCGATGAAATTATAAAGGGATGGAGTTTTTTAAATAAATAAATGTAAACATGAATTGTATAATTGTATTATAACGAATTTCGATGATTACCTATATTGTTTTTCCAACTTGAATTTTCTTTAAAAAATATTTCGTTCCCAATATATATGTATTGTTACTGATTTTAAATTATCCTAAATAATAACAGGACATGGGAATTTTAAGAGCTCTATTTAGGTATAACTTAATTGGTAGTGATATTTGTTCTTATGGCCGGGATGCTGAAACTGCGGAACATGTATTGTTGTATTCAGTAGCGCACACAGGAATTTTTCAAGGGGTCCAAGGTCGAAAGTCCACTGTTCTAGTACCATGCTTCAAAGCGCCGCCCAACATATTCTTTTAATGTAGTCGATTTTCGGGAACAAAAAACAGTAAAAAATTAATTAACTAATGAATAATTAGCATTAATTAATAAAATTAACTATTAAAAACAAATACTTAATTAATTTTACGAACTATATACATAGAATTATAATCAATCGGAAAAAAATCAAGGGCTTTTGGGGGTCCGGACCCCCAGGACTCCCCCTTGTGTGGGCCACTGGTTGTATTGTATATATATAACCTATATTTTTTTAAAAAAGAAAACTTTAAAAAGGAGTTGAAACGCTTAGGTATTTTTAAGCCACCTGTTTTGTCTTTGTTGATCAATTATACAAAAGCCTTAATGTGTGTCTTAAGAAAATTTGTTTACTGTATAGATTTTTAAAGTTTTATAGTGGTACGTCCCCTTCTTTATATTTGTGTATTTCCTCCCTTTCTTTTTGTTTTATATTTTTATCTTAAATGTATTTTAATTTTGTTTTAAATTATGTACCGTAAAGTCCGGGGTGTAACGCACACTTTTAACACGAAGAATAAGATCGAAAGTTACGAGTGCGCGTTATACGCCGAGTATAAAAATGATAGTTTTAAAAATAAAAAATAAAGATGTGCATATATGAAAAAAAACATAGACTTCTACAAAGATCGGAATGCTGTTTATTTAAAAGAAATGTCATACCTTATGAACTTAAAAAGGGTTGTTTTTCTAGAAATATACTATTTTTTCGAACAAATAGCTTTAAAACATAATAGTCCTGCACACATACATTGCAGGTTCCTTCGTAAAAAAGGGAGTGCGCGTTATACGGCGATTATAACTTAAAAAATGCATGTTGAAAGTATAGGTGTGGCGTTATTTGCCGGATTTTACGGTAATTGTGTTACCACTCACGTCTGTAAGCCTCATTTTATGCAATGTGAAGTATGAGGAGTTGCAAATAAATAAAGATATATATACATATATATTTATATATATATACGTATGTTTTTTAGCTATGATCGATTACATAATAGAAAGAGTATTTCAAACGTTCAAAAACTTTTTAATAAAATTTATTTGGACACAAATTGTAAATAAATGTGTTTGTAAATTATTGAAATATTTTATTTAAGTGTGTGTTTACACATTGCAAAGTCATAAGGGTTAATTAAATTAATTTCCCAACATTTTTCTAAAAAACAAATCGCGAATTATGTAAGAGGGAATACTGATTTATGTTTTAATGATTCTACTTATACTTTCTTTTCATAAAAAATTGTCTGTTTATATTTACAAAGGTATATTTAATAAAAGCAATTTCTGGATTTTCTAGAATGTTGAGAAATTTGTGTGAAACAAGGTTTTTCTTAATAAATTATTTTTTTATTTTATTATAACCACAGAAATACTGAAATTATCCATAATTATATCGAACATTCTAAAAAATCAATTAATTAAACGTTCTAATGCATGACTATGAAGTTTTCTTTGCATTTTTTTTTCTTTCTTACGATGTGTGACTACGAGTACCTAGTGATTATGACCACAAACTCGTAGCCTATGAGCCCTGAGTTCGAATCCTCTCTGGCTTCACTAAATACTCGTCGTGTAGAAAGGCTTATGCACATTAAATCTGTCGCACAGCTCGAAGTCCTCACATTGGTAAAGGAGGGAAGTTTGGAAAAGAGAAAGATGGCTGGTCAAGTGTCGTCCTCGACACGACCGAGGTTCAAAATTACGAGGTCCTATTCGGAATGCCCAGGATCGCTTTAAAGTTCGATGTTAATCAGCGTCGATTTAAGCTCATTTACGGCCCTGGGCGCAAGATATCTATTGGCAGGGACGTCTTAAGACATTTTGAGGCCCTGGGCCCAAAGAAATCTTACGATTTTTGGAGGCCCTAGGTCCTTGTGAAAAAGGAGACCCTACCTGAGATCTTTCAAAGTATACAATATATAGCATGCGTTGTCAAATACCCGTTCAAACGGCAATTTGAAACAAACAAAAGTACACGACTCACAATCTCAAAAACTTAGGCACTAACCAGCTTGACCAATGGCCGCATTTTGACCAAATTAGTTGACTGATTGCTTATGTTATTAAGCCTAGTCCTAGACATGGACAACGGTCATCACATATTAATACAGTCTTACCACTTTTGCCAGTAAACATGCAGCTTGAAATTCCCTGTTTTTCGGAAAATATGCAACGGAATAATGTTTGACCATTAAAATTATCCGGATCACGATCTTATTAGGACAGAATCTAGAACAAAATGAGGCCCCCACCGAGAGAGAGGCCCTGGGCCCAGGCCCAGTTGGCCCATGCCTTAAGACGTCCCTGTCTATTGGCCTCCTCGGCACTGGCGGATCGAAACTTATAACAAGAAAATCTGGTCAAGTCCAGCTTATCCGCGCCCCGAGCCCCTGGGCGCCCAATGAATAAACTAGCACTGATGTTCATAAAAAAATACCCATCAAATCATTGAGACGTTCGAAATACATCGTTAAATTTAAGAATCAAAACTAAAATTTACCAAGTTATGAATCTATAAATTTACAACAACTGTATGTGAACAATTTTCGAACAATTCTGCAAATGTAATATATTTAAATAAGAGCAAATTTTAAAAGGCTATTTTTATTTTGTAAATTAATTTTATATGATTTTAAATTATGAAACTGCAAGGAAATGAAAATAATCCATCAAGGTTATGAAGTTAATTATTTTGATACACTGTACTTGCCCGAATATAATTCAATATTTTTCTGAATGATAATAAAAAGGAATAGGTAAGATTTCATATAAATTTTAAAATTTACTTTTTAAAGTATTACATTTTATAAAAATTTATAATTCAAATAATTGTAACTCAAGTAACAATAGCAAGCAAATTTCAATAATTTCATTTTTATTAAAAAGAAGTTTGTTAAAACTGATATTCGTTTGTAAGTTCATGAAAAGAATTTTAATTCAGAATTTAATTTGAGCAAAATATTTCTTAAGAGAAATGTAATTAAATCATAGTGCTGCTCAAACATTCAATATTTCGGACCCAATTTTCAGTCATAATTTTCATCGCGCCCCCTCACCCATACAATAACAATGTATTCAATGCAATTATAACGTACTTTAACGCTAAATCTAAAATCGCGAATTAATTATAAACCTTAAAAATTATCAAGATAAGAATTAAATTTTGTCTGTGTTACTTTTAAGTAATAGATATTTTAAGTAAGTAATTTTTAAGTAACAGGATAAATATTATGTTACTTATTTTTTCTAATTTTAAAATTGGAATAAAATGCCAAATAGTTTTTAATTAAAGAAGGTATCAAGGTTACCAAGTACCCAGATACCTGATACAGAAAGACTAAACTACCGAAGAAGGAATCTTCACATATTTCACGTCAAGTGGCAAAATCAAAAGGCAATTTACTAATAAATCACTCCTTGAATGATGGGCAGGGGTGGATGATGAATTTTCTGCACTTAAAGTATCCGACTACCCTGAAATTGTGAATTTTTTCAAAAACTGACAATTTTTTTATGATTTTATATTATAGACCGTCTTATTAGCTTTCTAAAACTACCAAGTTTCTTAATTTCCATTCCCTAGATAAAAAAAACTAGAAGTGTTTTAGTAAAAGCAGATGCCATAACTTTAAACAAGATGTCAAGCTTTAAAACGCGTTTTACTCGAAGTGTTCTTTTTTCGAAAAACTCAAATGGGGATAGCGATTGCTCAAAAAGTTTTCAAAATAAGTCACTGAAATTTTTTGTGTATGTTTTGTGTAATGGTAGAAGTGTTTTAACCTTTAGATTTATCAATCACTGTTTTATTTAAAAATTTGCAGTCCCTTTTGTGAATATAATCACTTGTTTTTTTTAAGCAATTTCATACAATAACTAAGATTAAGTGTTCTAGTTTTTGTAAAAATTAAAATATCTCTTATTCTTATGGTCATTTCAAAAATAAATACCAAAGTAACACATCAAAATTGAAAAATTGAGAATTTGTTCATAAACTTTTTGTACAGAGTGGGCCCCGTTTATGAAATTTTTTGTAAATTTTTACCAATTTATTCTCATTTTAGTAATAATAATTTTTTTCTCTTCTCAATTTTAGCACTCTTTTATTAAAATGTTCTAAATAAATCTAAAAACCATAAAAAAATTCCATACCTTAATTTTAAAAAAAAAATGCTGTCGCGCAAGTAGTTGGATACTTTAAAACAAAAGAGAGTGTTTCGTATTCTATTTATATTTCCGATTCAAATTATTATGAAACTTTTTCTTATATATAATTCATAGTATTGATAAATCAATTATGAAATACGTTGTGCAGTTCTGATACGTTTATAAGTATATTATATCAGTGTAAATGTGCATTTTATTTTTTACTATGTCAGAATGTATTTTGTTTGCTTCCTTTCAATAAAATTTTTTAAATAACCTTTTATTTCAAACTTTTCCATATTCTTGTATCCCCCCCCCCACGTATAATTATCACACCTCTCTAGGGGGCCGCCCCCCACCGTTTGAGCTGAATTAAATATTTTTTGGCCTTGGCCTTCTCAAAAAGTCTTTTCCAGACCAGACTTCTTCCTGCTAGTGTGTTCTCCAATTTTTAGTTCTCAAAACTAGAAGATCTTTTTCTAGACCATCAATCCATCTTCGATTTGGCCTGCCTTTTCTCCGTGTGCCAAATGGTTAGACATGGCAGATTTTTTTAGTGGTGCTGTCTTCGTCCATTCTGACAGCGTGGTCTACCCATTTAATTCGTTGTGTTTTGATGAAGTTAACAGTGTCAGTTTCTAGTGATAGAGCACGAAATTTGATCTTCTTCGCCAAGTTCCATTTTCCTGAATTCCTCCAAAAATAAATCTTAAAATCTTCCTTTCGTAGATACTTATCATCTGTTCGTAAGTAATGTTATAATTAATATAAAGCGTTAAAATTCGGTAGGGGAAATTGCTCCACGCGTATACTTATTTTGCGTGGAGCGTATAAGTATTTTTGATAATTAGTCATCAAGAAGAATAAAGCAAATTAAAACTTTTACTACGAGTGTGATTATATATACTTCTAATCTAACGTTATCTATGTGTCCTAATCCACCACAAATTAACTCTTTATTATGTAACATATAAAGATAAATTTGTGTGTCTATGGGCGATTCATTTCATTGATAATTTCAAAATTGACAGCCCTGATGAAGCAAAAAAAACAGAGGCATTAACCTTTTAACTACTAAAAAAAATATTTTTCACCATTTTAAAATTGGTGTGATTGCCGTACTTTATTATAATGTTATCTGCATATTTTATAGAGAATGTCATAACAAAACGCATGTCGAATGCAATTACGTGAACGGAAACGTTCGAAAAAAAAAAGTACTGTCGAATCCATTGGCGCTAATGATAAAACACTCGAGGTCTGTGTACTTTGTTATTATTTCGGTTTATTGTATCATGTAATAATATATTTCTGTGATTACTCACAAGTTTTGTGTTTTTAAGTAAGTATAATTTTGTGCGGCAATAAAGTATACTTGGACAAATAAAAACAAATGTCTAATAATGACAAAGAATTCTATGGGAATAATTTTGTTCTATTCCTAAAAAATTCCAAAAAAAAAAAACTAAGCATTGCTTTGCCTAAGCATTGCTAAATTTTTCTTATGATTCTTTAAAATTTATTATGCATCTAAGCAAACTGAAATAAATAGTTACGGACTACTATTTACTCTTAGAAACCTTATAGTACTGTAAAGATTAATGCGGTTTACATATCCATATAATGTAGCAAGTATTGTATTACATATATAATTTTAGCTTGAAATATTTTTGAGAATTTTATATTTAAAACACTTGTTTAAAATATTTTTGATAATAGAAAAACAGTATACTGCTACATTATGTTTCACTCGTAAATTACTTCAATTTAAAATTATTTGTTTTTATTCAATCAATTTTTATCACATAATTAAAACAAAATAATAGTAAAATGATAAACCGGTATTATGCTAGGTCGTGAATTACAAATTCAGCAATTTTAATCTTATTTTTAAATAGTTACTAGGAGGGGGGGGGAGTATCTCCTTTCCACCTAATGGCGAATCAACCCACATTGTATAAATTATAAAACTGTTCATATTCATTGCTCAAATTGCAAAACTGTAATTTACAAGTATTATGTAGTTATAAAATATTCTAAATTTGAAATGAGCCGACCTTTATTACCCCTTAATAACAATAGGCTAGAAGGAAACAGTTCGTTGAACTTACCTCTGTTTATATTATGAACTTCAGCTAGAAAAAGTTTTAACAAGTAAAAAAACTTCAATATCAGATAAACAGAAAAATATTTAACTTAACACATATGGTAAAACGTAAATTTCCATTTTAAGAGCTAAGGAAGTTTAAAAAAGTTAATTTAAATACATTATTCAATAATCAGTTAAATATCTCATTACACCTTTAAATCCATGTCTACAATAACGTGTTTGGTAAACTTTCATACGTAGTCTTAAGAATCAAATGTTAATCTATCTTGTTCTCAAAGTTAATACCCACTTTCCATTGTTCTCTTCAAAGAACATCGTCTTATATAAAACTAAAAAACGCATTTAATTCCCTTTTTAGCTCAAATTTCAAGAAAAAGCTTAAATCCATGCTAAATGAATAAATTGGAATCAAGACAACAAATATATTAAAGGAATTAAAATAAAGAGCAAGAGTTTCTAACTACGTAAAAAAATTTCCATAAAATAATTGAAATATAACTGAAAAACATATTCAGTTAATGCAGTGGTCTTCAAACTTTTTCAAATCATGGAACCCCTTAAACTAGAAGGCTTTTTCGCGGAACCCCTAGAACTAGAACGGGGAACCCCATTTTACACACACATGAAGAAAAATATTTTTTAAAATAATATTTAAAGTAGATCAACAGTTATAGGTACTTTATGTAAGGACAATTAAAAAATATTGCATTTATTATTAAAAAAATTTTAATCAACTTTTCATATAATTATATATATTTAATAATATTATTAATCTGTGATCCAAGTGTCACCTACCCATGCATTATGTTTAGTAACTGGGATATGTGCATTCCTTTTTTCACACCAACTGTCGAAATAGATAAAGATTAAATGCGCAATCGCATTAAATATTCTGAGTTTAACTTGTGTGCGTATCTATTCTTTGTTTTTTAGCTACTTACATTGAGAAACATTTTTCACTTACACACATTGTTCTCAATGGCATTAAAATGCTTATAGCTATGTGAGAAATACTGCGCAATTTACATGAATTTGCAACATAAAATTTAGGAGGAGTCCTTGTTTAAATTTCGATTTAAATTTAGATTTTTTTACAGTGAATCTGTTGATATGTCGATAAGTTGTTGCTTCTTCTTACTTCCCTGTTAATAGGTTGTTTGCACTAATGCAAAAAAGTGTATTTGTCATTAGAAAGCTATTTAGTTTTGCAAAAATTCTTGTACTAACAAATATAAAATAATCTTGTGGAGCCCAGGATTGTAAGCAACAAAATATTCACAATCCAGTTGGTAGTACTTATCAAGATAAAACGCTTTATATTCTTTTATTAAATTATGAACAATGTTTAAAAAGTACTGCAAAATAAAGTTAATGTGTATTAAATAAAATTTTCAGTTTCTTATTAACAGGGATGAGCTTTAAACTCCTTGTGGGTATATAAACTTCATAGAGAACGTGAATCGATTTTGCATGCACATTTATCTTTTCGATTTTTCTATTGTGACTCGTGAAAACCTTGGGTATGACCCATGGTTCCGTGGAACACAGTTTGAAGATAACTGAGTTAATGCATATTTTGATAGTTTTTCTGTAACATTTCAAATGAGATTCTAAAATGTCAGTTTGTAGCTAATTTGTAAGATATTGATAAGAGGAAGGAATGTGTTGCCCTCTTCTTTCTAAATATTTAAAAGTATATTATAAAAAAAACTGTGTTAGTTTCAAATGCTAATGGCTTTCTATAAAGTCAAGAAGACAATTTTTATGTATGCTATGGTTTACTGCTGTAAATACTATTATATCGAGAGAAAAAAAATAGAACTTTGAAAAACTTTATTCATTTTAAAGTTTATCACACACAGTGAATGAAAATGTCAAATCTATTGAATTTCGGCAAAGTTTAAATATCTAATTCGTTCGCGACACCTTATTCAGTTCTCAAGTCAGCAAATGACAAAAAACGTTTAAAAATGGCCGAGAAATTGAAAATTTGCCTTATTTTCATCTATCGAAAACAATTGTTACTGGACTGAGAATTCAACAAATTCATCATCTTATTCTTTGGGATTAACGGGAAAAAAATTGACGAAATTAGTGACAAAAAGTGGAAAGGTTATGGAAGAGGGCAAACCTTTATTTGGAGTAAGTTTCAATTCATCAAAATGAAGCAAAACGTGCACCACTAATTTTGAATACAAATCAAAAGGTGACAAAAATAGAAAATTATCAAAGATATTTGAATCATTATGAAGCAGGTGAAGAACTTGTGATGCGAATTTCAATGAAAGTTAGTTGCATCATTACACCCCTGAAACCAAATGATCAAGTACATAATGACTTACGTAATGTCAAAAGCTTAAACTGCTTCACTAAATCTTCAACACTAATTTCGGTTATTTGCTTGAAAAGGTTTCGCTATTCCATTTTGGCATTCTCGTGATTTTCTACATGACAAAATCACAACTAAAGCAGTATACTCTTGTGATCTTTTTGAAAAGGTAAAATCAGATAATGATCCAAAAACATTTCATTGCAATCCCACAATTCCTTCTTCAATGAAGTGCAAGATACACCATACACACACGCAGCTGGCATGGAATATAAACATATTTCACCGGATAATAATGAAAAAACACTCTTCGTGTAGTCCGGACTTAGCACCTTCTGATCCACTTGCTTGGAGTCCCAAAGCAGCATAGGCGGAAACGAATTTTCATTGAAGAAAATGCAAGAACATCCGACTTCATTTTGGGATGTAAGAAGTAAAAAAGTTTTCAGTACTTAGAAAAATTGTCTAAATCATAAAGGAGGATATACGTAAGAAATAACACTTTTGGTAAGCAATATTTTTAAAAAAAAAGAAGATTCTTTTAAAAATGCTTCGTTTATTGCTATTACTCCCTTGTAATTCATTTTTTTTCTTTAACAGGTTAATATAAATTACAGCATACGTTATTTAATTTTAAAAAAATGCTCTGTTATAATTTTTATAACAAATTTAAATCCGAAACCCTTTTTTTAAGAATTAACAAGTATATCATAATGATTCAAACATTCCCTTTACAAAAAATTAAGAATTTTAGTAAAAAATATGTACTAATACTTAGTGCGACAGTAATTCCGCCTCTATAATTTCCTGCAGACCAAAAAATTTTTTTTAAAAGTTATCGTATTTTTCAAAAATTTTTGATATAAAACAATTTAATTATATGTATGTATGTATATATATATATTAGCTCATATGCATATAACTACAGACATAAGGGAAATAACTGTAAGACTAAATCATTGTTACTGCATTAAAAATGAGTTTAAAATATATATATAATTCTATTCTTTTTGTAAATAATAATAACGTACCAATCTTTTCACAAATTAATATGATCAATTTTTAAAGAAAATGTATATTTTTTTCAATGCGTACTCTTTTTAAATTGTGATTATAATGTACATAAACTATCATACCCACTTATATACCATTTATCGAAATGAGAAAAAAAATTGTCTTTACTTAATAATCCCGATCATTTTAAAACCCCATGTTTTGCTTGTAATCCAAGTTAATTCTAAAAACTCGTAAATACATATTCTGATTTCACTGCATACTTCTCTTATACTCCAATCATTATATAACCTCATTAAAAACTCAATTAAAAAATAGTCGATAGGTAATCGACTTAATTCTAAAACCGTACCCTTTCCATTTACCGAAATAAAATATTAGCCAGAAAATACATAAATTTACTAAATTTCATTGGTTTTCAGCAGACATTTTTCACTTCCTGCTGTAGAAAACTCTTAACACTACACACCTGATTACCTCAAAAAGCCCAACAAATATATTCTCGTTCGATTAATAATCCCCATACTACCTCTAGGCCTGCCTCTACAAAAATATTCTAGAAGAATAATCATAGGATTAAAATACCCATCAATGAAAGAAGTATGGAATGAAAACCATAATTAACATCCAAAATTAATCCAATGTTAATCGGTGTGTTATTCAACTGTTATTGCTCCATACGTGACTCAAATATTATTAGGAACAGAATTGGTAAAATGAATTTGCTTTTTTGGTGGTTCGAAACCTCCTACCGATTCGCGGATCGATTCTTCTAATTGAGGTAATTGCTATCAATTTGTAGGATATTTGGATCTTAAACAGGCTTTGACAAATTAGAATTCTATAAAAGCTACGTGGCTTTTTGGGCCAAAATAACCATTTCGAATCATTTATGGAACTCTGTGGTTTTTCGAACTGAATTAATATCTTTTTAGCGATTGACTACCGAATAATAAGCATAGCAGGTGAGAACATAAGTTTGTCTTTTTACCTATTTGACGAGAATTATATAATCATGAAAGAGGCTGACTTTCGATTTAATCTATAGACTCTTAAATGCCATTGTAATGTTTATAGTTTAATCATTATTATTACTTAAATATTCTGGAATACCTTACGGTCGTAATAATTACGTCATTGTAGATAACGGAAATACGCGGCATCTAGTGAGATACGTAGTGACTACTAATTAAATTTTTGGATTTTTTTTATTAATTGTTAGGGAAATATCTTACATCATTCATCATTTTGTTATTGAACAGTTTTTGAGTAATTCAAATAACACAAACGTTTCTCTTCGGCATTTCTGAATATTTTCAAAATAAACAAATCGAAAAATAGATTTTGAAAATTATACATCTTTGTATCACAAAAAAGTTAAGTGTTTCTTATGCAAAAGGAATAATATTTTCTTTTAAAAAATACATTACCGATTTATAGATAAATATTCCTATAAAAACTCTACTTATGAATGAATGTACTTATAGTTGAGACTGGTCTTGAATCAGTGGGTGAGAAATTCAGCCCTCTATAGCACAACAGTTTTTTAATTTGAACCATAGAGCTTATTCCTCGCACATTTTTCTAAAACGACTACGCATTTTTTTAGAATGTGGCCCCACTCCTATAAAAGACGTCTGTGTAACGCCACTGACTCTAATTTATAATTGGTACTTTTAAATGTGATATACAGTGACCACAAAAGTGTTCGTACACTTGCAATTTCCTTTAAAATTTAATGTTTTCGACAAATAAAAACTAATACTTTGGAATTGTAATTTTTTTAGGATACCTGCAACTTGTTCTTAATGGAATGACATAATTAATTTTTTAAAAATAGTATAACTATTATTTAAAAAAATTAAAGATAAAAAACTATTGAAAAATTTCACCACAAAAGTCTTCGTACACTTAACAAAAATCTCAACATAGCTTTGTGATGTTCGGCTATGCCTACTTCCCTCTAATCCCCCTTGTCTACTTTCGGATCCGGCTAGAAGTGTGGGAGCAACTAAATGATCAGAAGACTTGATTCCTTAAAATTATTTTACTGTCACACTTATCAAAACAAGCACAATAATAATCCACTTAAAATAGTTTGATCACTATTTAGAGCGCGAAGGTGAGTCCAGTTAACCTGGGGTTAATATTACAGACACTCAACTAATTTCTATGATAACCTATACAAGCTCGGTTTTAGCTCCGACGCGCCGTAACAATTTACTCTTTAACTTCTATTTAAATAATACGCACAATACCTGTATTCTTGTAAAGCAGAAGTCCTACGGTTGAGGTCTTGAACACTAATATCTATCTTGATCAGCTCACACCCAAGTGATCCCACTTTGGATATCTTCAATTCTCACTTTAATAATCTTAGATTCGCATTTCAATAACTCATGATCCTCCTTTCACTAACTCCCGATCCACACATCACTAACCCTCAAAACTCGCGAATACAGAATTTATATAATAATCTTAATTTGCATAATCACGTTTTCTTACCTTCGGTGAAAGTTGGTTGAATTGAATATTTTCCTTAAAGAGTCCTCAAGGGGTTAGTAGAGCCGCGTATGGATCTTGCACAGCTTTAAATATTGTATTTCTTTCTTAATTTAGTACTCCGTAGGATATCTTTTAGTGTCCGCAATAACTTTTAAACGTTTTGGTATAGATTTAATGTTTTTTGTAATTTCTGCATCCATTTTCCTCCATGCTTCTGTGATTATTGTTTTTACTTCACATAATGTGTTTATATGTCATGTTTTCTTTTTGTTTAAATCAAATTCTCTCCGAATATGATCTACTGGGCTAAATAAACTGATTGAGGAGGTGTTTTCAGAATTTTGGGACAGTTATAGAGACACCAGCGGCGTACATTGAGAGCAGTGCGCTTGGCGTCATTATCCTGTTAAAAAATGAAGTCGTCTCCAATACCCAAATTTTAGGCAGATAATTTAAAATTTCTCTTTAAAATATTTAAATAGAGCTCATGATTCTCAATACACATTAACAAATACCAAATTACCTAATTTTAAGGCCGATTTACACTCCCCACGCAAGAACACCACCTCCATGCTGAAGCATGGAGGTGGAGAAGTTCTTGTTCCACATAAATTCATGGAATTAAATTCCTCATTTTTTCCGCTACAAATTAATATAGACTCATCAAAACCAAAAATGTTGAGTTTTCGGTCATCTCAATCAACTTGATGTCAATTTTGAGTTTTTGAAACTTAATCCCAAGAAACTAATTGAATCAATGTTCTATGGAGGTGGAAGTGTTCTTGCGTGGGAGTGTAAATCGGCCTCAAAATTAGGTAATTTGGTATTTTTTTGATGGTATTGTGAATCATAAGCTCTATTTAAATATTTTAAAGAGAAATTTTAAATTATCCATGCAAAATTTGGATATTGAAGACGACTTCATTTTTTAACAGAATAATAACGCCAAGCGACTGCTCTCAATGTACGCCACTGGTGTCTCTATAACTGTCCCGAAATTCTGAAAACACTTCCTCAATCAGTTTATTTAGCCCAGTAGAACATATTTGGTTTAAAAGGAAAAAAATAATCATAAGCACGAAGGAAAATCGATGCAGAAATTATGAAAAAACAACTGATTATAAATCTATACCAAGACGTTTAAAAGTTGTTGTGGACACTAAAAGATATCCTACTAGTATTAAATTTAGAAGAAATACAATATTTAAAGCTATGTTGAGATTTTTGTTAAATGTACGAAGACTTTTGTGGCGTAATTTTTCAGTAGCTTTTTGGTTATTAATTTTTTAAAAAATAATAGTTATACTACTTCTAAAAAATTAATTATGTCATTCCATTAGAACAAGTTGCAAATATCATTTTAAAAAATTACAATTCCAATATATTAGTTTTTTTTTGCCGAAAACATTAAATATTAAAGGAAATTGCAAGTGTACGAACACTTTTGTGGTCCACTGTACATATCTGATTCTCCTGACCCCCCAGAAAGTTGTTTTTAAAAGCTCAGTTTTCACACAACATATTATCATTGTAAAAATAGAATTATAGCATTTGGAAGGAAAAAGGTTTTAAGAAATTATTATGAATTACAATAAGAATTAAAATTTACACATTTTTGCGTATCATGTACGTTCAGAGATTCTTAATAGAACATTTCAAGATAGATTAAAAATTCCTTCTTTCCTCATTGTCTCGAAAGACCAGGGTGAGCCTTGGCCTTCTCTAGAAACCTTTTCCAGTCTATCCTTCTTCCTGCTAGTGATCTCCATTGCTTAGTTCTCAAAACTAGGAGATCTTTGTCTGGGCTATCAATCCATCTCAGATTTGGCCTGCCCTTTCTTTGTGTGTCAATTGGCTGGGCATTGAAGACTTTTCAGTGGTGCAGTCTTAGTTCATTCTGACAACGTGACCTGCCTATTTAATTCGTTGTATTTTGATAAAGTTGTGACGGATCTATACGTGGCTCTACTAATCTTTTCGTGTCTCTTTTAGGAAAATATTTATTTCAACCAACTTTCACTGAGTAAGGAAGCGGGATTATGTAAATGAAGTATATTATATAAATTCTGTTTTTGCGAGTTTGTGAGTTGGCAAGTAGGAGTTAACATAGAGTCTGCGCTTTAGCTGTTAGTTGAAAATTGAAAGAGAGTGGAATTAGTTAGAGGTCTTGGAGTTGTCCAGGAAAAAGATTACAGAGCGTGGATCCAACGATATTGATCAAGCCGAGAGAGATCACCTACAAGTTTCCAGTGTAGGATTCCGATGCATAAAAAGTACAGGTATTGTGAGCTTGATTAAGTAGAAGTTAGCTTATTAGTGTGCGAAGTAGTGATATTTGAGCGTATTTAAGCTATCTTAGATTCAGTTGAGGGTCTGTAGATTCTATAACACTGTCCCCGTGTTAGAGAATATCACCTCCGCACTCTGTTATTTAATCACCTACTTTAATTGGATTGTTATTGTGTCTGATTGATATTTGGAAACAATAAATTAGATTGAAATCATGTCTGTGGATCATTCACAGTTTCTTCCGCACACCTAGCCGGGTTTACAGGTAAACAAGGGGGTTCAGATGTAAGCAGGAACCGACCACTATCACAAAGTGAAGATTAAAAATAGGATTAATATATATCATGTCTATAAATTTTTAAGATCTGTACCATACCAAAATTACAATATACATTGCAATGATGAAACAAATTGATATATTAAAAGATACAAAAATATAAGAGGAATCAAGAGCCTTGCCCTGATTATAGAAATTCATTACAAAATAACCATTTAATATAATAAAGTAGCTATGGTATCATTCGTTAAGTCAGTGTGAGTAGTTTTATTATGCAGTATATGGTGCGAATGCTAATTTAAGTGACTCCGTGAAACATTTGTAAGAAAGACATCATCTTTTGCCGAAATGGCGTCGATTCAAGAGAAGCCCAATCTGTGCTTTGGTTTCACGAAGCGAAATTCCGTATTTAAGTTCAGCTTACATTTCGACGTTATTATGGGATTTAACCTTCTGGTGCAAAATCCGTAAAGCTATGGCATGAAATGTTTAAAGAAATAAGCAGCATTAATGATCTTAAAAATGTCAGGCAGAGTGTCAGTAAAGCAATTGTTGAATTTAACACTTGGAGGGAATCGGAATACTGTTTAAACATTCTCCGAGTTACCAAACGAGTACAAGTTGAAATTTACTGAGGTAAATGGGGTCTTTTAAAAAAATTATAATAATACTTACAATTTATCGAGAAAAAACATATGTCTGATTATAATAGCTTGAGCATAATAAACTTATAATCTGTGCAAGACTTTTGTTTCGCCCTATATTCTTTATAGAATTAGAGTCAAGCTGTTGATTAACTATATTCAAACAGAGATCCATCCACCTTTTTTTTACATACCTCAGAAATGTCAAGCTCGCTTTTAACAATGGATCATTTTTTAACACAAGTAAAAATCTCACAGGCCAATAATACATGTAGTTATGTTCTTTTTTTTTTTCGTTCAGTAAATTGTTTAATAATTAAACGATTTATAAGATATATTTTTATGCATGTGATAATTAAACGTTAATTATCTGCATGTTATCTGCAAAATATCAAATAAATTTAACAGCAAAAAACTCAGTTTATGGTATTAAAAAGAAAAGCAAGAGGAACCGAAAATGTGAAAATTATTGTTGCGACCGTAGTCTAGTTCACACACTCATAATTGATTAAATGATCACGAGAGAGAAATAGTTTAGCTTAGAAAAATACTACTTCAGCAAAAGCCAAAGAACAAAGGTACAATAAAGAGAGCTACTGTTTCCAGGGAAAGAAAAAATAAAATAATAGAGTCAGGAACGTCTTAAGACTTCTTGATGCCCTGGGTCCCTACTCAAGTCCCCCCCCCCATAACCCTCCAAAATAAACAGTACACGGCATATTTGAAAAATACTCGTACAAACAATAACCCCAAACAAATAAATGTCTATGATTTACAATCACACAAACCGGCTTGGCCAACTGCCACCTTTTGACTGCATAAGTAAAGATGGTGTATTATGGTAGGGGCATAGGCCTTTACATTACGTACCTGTACGTAGGCCTGTAGCGGTCATCAGTTTTCCAGAGAATGCAACTGGGGAAATAACATTTGACCGTTGAAATTATTCGAATTGTGATCTTCTTAAGGCTGAGTTGATAGTTAGACAAGGCCACCTTGAGCAGCAGGGGCCCGGGTCCCTGAATAAAATACCTGAGTGTAATTCAGAAATAAGAAATTATAAAAAACTGATAAAAACTTTTCCATGGAAACATAAAAAATTTAGTCTCGGAGAAATGGATTTTATTACATAACAGCAAATACATCCCAATCCTTCAGTTTTTTGTACCTGATACTTTTTAAGTAATTTGGTTTCATTTACAAGTAACCAGAGGCAGTGGTGGGCACACGCCTGTCTTCTGGGGCATTACATTCTAAAAAGCATGAAGACGAAAGCGCCGAGAGGAAATCTCTATGCTAAAATTTTGTTTTTGAGCACCCTAATCCCACTTTGTGTTGTCCCTGACAAGAGGGATAACAATGCAAAAGAAAAGTATTAAAATATATTGAAATAAGAATAACTAAAAATCACAAATTTGTAATCATTCGACTTAATTGGCTAGTATTATTTATATCATAACAAAGCTTAAGATGCATATCAATCGTTTCATACATAATAAATATGTCTCTAATATCATAATATTTATGAAATGAATAGCCGTTCTAATAGTATTCTCAAAATGCACATGTTACAATTATAGCAATTAGAGAAACATATAAAAATAGCACACATTCTTTCAAAAACCTTTTTATTAAACATGATTTACAATTGGTGTTAGGAAACAGATACTTTTTGAGTATATTTCATTTATGTTCAAAACTTATATTCCATCAACAAAGATAAAATAAAGAAACATCAATTCTCTAAGTTTAAAATTTGGATTGATTTTTAAAAAAAAAATTCAAATAGAAAATAAAGTTTTAAAATCTAGATTTTTTTTTTATTGAAAACATTAAAAATTCTCCTGTGGCACAAAGTATCACATGGGGTTTACATAAGTAAATATGTAACGCAATACAAAAAGAATTTTAAAAAGAAGAAAATTTAAAAGTTTTACGAAGGATTAAATATATATATTTACAATGAATTTGCAAAAATGATCAAAATCACCTTTGATGGCAATATGTTAGTGAAAGAAAATCTGGAGATCACACACAATTTGCATCAATGCCATATATAAATGTACACACATTTGGTAGAAAACAAATCGTAAATATTTTTTATGGAAAAAATAAATATAAAATGAAATTCTTCATAATTATGCTAAACGAAACACCGATATAAAAATTAATTTCTAGATTAATTATAATTTAGTAAAATGACCATTGAAATAAGGAAAATTCAATAGTTGTGTGAACATTTATAAATTAAAATAATGATCTCATAATGTATTTGCCTATTTAATAAAAAAGTCAGAAATAAATTGTTTTAAGATATTGATACGCATTTTTTCACCTAGTATTTAATCTACTTTTTTTTATCTAAAAGATGATTGATCTATAATTCTTCTAGTTGATTAAAAATAAACCAAAAGGCAGGCTTCAAGATGTACGAGGTGTGCCTATTAAATAACGAGATTGATGCCATAAAACATTTTATTTTGATTTCATACATATTTACTTATCACCTTGAATATATATCCCTATTCTATCCTGTAGTAGGGATATATGTTCTAAGCAATGCTGGTAGTAGTTCCCTTATGTCAGCTCCTTTGGAATGCATGCCTCTTTCAAAACTTCAATTGACTCAAATCTTGTTCCTTTTCATTCAGATTTCATTTTAGGCAACAGATTCATGGCCCAAAATTCGGTGAATAAAACGGATGACTTAACGCTGTAATGCTGTACTTGGGTAGAAACCTTTTGAAAGGCAATGCGGAATGAGCATTGTCTTGGTGGAGAACCCATGATTTGTTCTTCCACAATTCGAGTCATTTCTTCCTTTTTATTTCACGTTCAACAAGACAGGGCTGGTAGCAATGTTAATGAATAGTTTGACTTTCAGGAACTCAGTGAGGGTGTCCACCATCTGATCGGGATTTATAAAAGCCAGGATTGTTAGTGAAAGCGAGGAAATCACTGACAGTGAAGATAGTGATGCTGAAAATGAACTTTCGCACACTCTTCCCGAAAATATATTAGAACTGTTTAATTCTGATACCGTTCAATCGGACTTTGAAGGTTTTCGTTAATGTAGTAGAATGTGTGATTAATTAATATATGATTAATTAGTAAGCACTGTTTTTTATTTGTATTTAGCGTTTTATTTCTGAAGGTATATTAGTAAAGAAGTACTTTTTTCTATTTATACTTAGTTCTTTGTTTCTAAAATACATTAATATTGCCGTATTAAAATAACGTAATTTCGGACGTATAGTCCGCGGACTATCCGGTGGTGCGGACTATCTGACGATTTTTGAAATTTTTTTAATATAAAATCGTGTCTACGGACTATACGATGGTGCGGACTATACGTGCGAAATTACGGTATATATATATATACGCATAGGGAGTGAGCGAGCTAATAGTAGGAATTGAAAAAAAAAGCATGATTTGTCTACATTGTTGTAACAGTGCACTCCCGGTTGGCTAGTTTCGCTGAAAAAACCGGTTTTCGACGCCAACTTTTGTCATTGTTTTAACAGTTACATTATTACAACAATCTAGATAAATCTAAGTTGGCGTCGAAAAGCGGTAATTAATTAAATTAAATTAATTAACTGGTTATTAATGAATTAATATCTGAAAATGCTGTATTAACATCAAGTGTCATCCACTACAAGTTTTAAAAAAATTATTTCAACTTGATTGGATGAATAGAAAAAAAAATTAATGATTGAAAATTTGATAAGATAAATATATATATATATAAATAAATGTAGATATGGGAGCTAATAGTAGGAATTGAAGAAAAAAAACGATTCAGCACACGTTATTATCCTTTTCAATAAGTTTGGGTACTTTTCAATGGCAATCAAAGTGTCAATGCTTACATTTTTGTGACCTTCTTGTTCTTCAAGCATGAGAATTTTAGTCACCATTTCGACACACACTTTTTGTGTGCCAAAATTTGAAAATTTGCCGTAAGGATTCTTCAATTCCTACAGCCCGAACAATTGCAAGAATACTTAACCGACGATCAAATCAAACCAGATTAACCCTTTTTTCAATATTTTTTTTTATTATTATTATTTCTAATGGGCTGCCGATTGGTGTTTCACCATTGCAGACCTAGTACATTCCCCAAAAGCAGGTATTTCTTTTTAGTGTGGCACCATACAGGCGGATACCGATCACCGCAGTAGTTTGATGCACCTGGGTTCTTGACGATGCGAACCTGTACAAGGATTTAATTTTTTCGAGAGCACCCAAGCCAAATAGACACTCTTGGGATATTTTACATGCCGTATAATCATACGATCGGCCGCAGTCGATTTTCAGCATTATGAAAATCCACCGACTTGGGCCGGGGTTGAACCCGCAAACTTGGGTACAGAAGGCCACCGACAAACCAACCACACCATCCATCTGGCCTTTTTCAGTATTATCATACGTTTTTGACATGGAAGGGTGATCTGGGCGTGAATCATCTTCAGCGACTTCACGGTCATCTTGAAAACGCTCAAACCACTCAAAAACACGTGCAAGCGAAAAATCCTCGTTGTCATAAATTTTTTTCAATAATTTATAAAGTACAGTAGCAGAGTTTTTCCAGGTTTATATAAAATCTCACAACAGTTCATTACCCTATAGTTAGACTTATCAATTTTCCGGCGAAACAAAAAATAACTCTATTGCGAATGAAGATTGTCACTGTACAGATTGTTAACAGAAACTAGAAGCATTGCATTTGAAAGAGAAGGCTTGATGCTAAATAGCCATTGGTCTCGGGGGTTTGGCAAATGCGTACTCTTCTGTAGCAGCGTCAGTCTCGTTATTTAATAGCCACACCTTGTATTGAATAGTGAATAATACTTTTCCATCCAAAGGCATCGTTTTTTTATATTGATTATATTAGTAAGCACGCAAATAAACTGCATGTTTACAAGACGATTAAAGCTAATTTTCAATCGCATAAATTTCCATACATTACATGATAAATTTTAATATTCATTGTCAGAATTTTTTCTTTCATGCAGATGTCTTTATTTATAAAGATTAATTAGTTGACCTTTCAAAAAGAAGAAGCTCTAGCAAACTGTTGATAAGTTTAATTCAGATTATAAATGAGCCTTCAGCCGTGCACGTCTGATTAGAGATAAAAAAAATAATGCATTACCTATAGGCACATTAAAAGATAAACAGAAATTGAGAAGCGTTACACATATACACACAAAAAAAAAGCAACGAAATAAGTGCACCACGCCCAGACTCACTTATCAAAGTGTTAAAATGAGATTAAAAAAGCGTTGAAGACGATTACTTCATGTTGCCGTATTGCCGGAAAAGCGATACACGTAAGAAATAATCAAAAAATGAAATCGCTTGGAGGTTCTCTGGACTTTTGTATAGAAAAGAGTAATGAAAAAACTTTATTGTGGGAAAAGCCTATTTTAATGAAATACAACGTTCCAGCGAAGTAATTTTTAATGTTTATACTACAATGTTTTAAAATACTGAAAATGTTGTTTGAAATACTTTTGATAAAGTGCGTAAATAAGGTGTCTCTTTTAATCATACTTCTGTGGAGAAGCTCTATGAAGATTATTGTCTGATTTAGAAAAAAACTGCTTCTTGCTTATATATACAGTCGACTCTCGCTAATTCGAACTTCCGATAATACGAACCTCTCACTAATTCGAAGTATTTGCTCAGCCCCTAGAAAAACTCTCGGTATTTCGAACTAAAACAATACGTTTTGGTACACTCAATATTTCGAAGTAAAATCTGTGACTGTCCACACTACAACACGCAATAATTCGAAGTTATCTTATAAAACTCTCGACAATTCGAACACTTACTATCTAGAGTCCTATAGAAAACAGGTTGGAGCTTACATGTTTTGTGTTGTATTGTCTCTGCGTGTGTAACATAGCCCCTTTGATGACCATCTCTTTGCTACCCCATCTTGGTGTTTCCCGGTTCCTCAGGCGAAAAGACATTTTATTGCTTTCTTTCTTCAAGTAGACAGTTCTGGTCACACCTGTTGTCAGCTTTCCATATCTTTTGTTTAACACGTAGTCTTGCTACTCATGTGTTCACAAAGGATGGCCCGCTATTGTGATGCGTAGGATTGTGTTTTTTGCGTTGGACTGACATAACTATTTATGGCTCATCTGTGTGACTTATAGCATGTGACACCAAAAGGACCATGGGTGGCACTGGACCTTGCCTTGAAGGACCAATGTGGTATTGGGGACAGTGTCTGAGGGAACCGGGTGCGAGACGATTTCATTTCCAATGAGGAATGGAAGAGATTTGGTGGGGCGTGAAAGAGAATTACTACACAGATGTATTATTTTAATACATTTGTGCAATATATATAATTCTCTATAATAATAAATATTATACTTCTGTATAATATTTATACTGTATAATATGTACTTTTTAAAAATATTTTAAAGTAATTTTATACATATGTTCAGTTGTTGTTTTATTATATAGTTTAAAATTTAAATGTGTTAGAAAAAAAATTCAGGAGTTTCTTCTTACCCTCTTGATAATTCGAAGTTTTTCATTGGTCCCTTCAACTTCGAATTGTCGAGAGTCAACTGTATATATATAATTCCTTTAATTTAATCTAAACAACTTTTTTAATTTGTAATGGTCCTGGCCTTGAGAACTTTCGCGTAAGTAATTGCGGCCTGCCAGGATTTATTTGTGACTGCATCTCTTAAAAATTAACAGCTCTGCGTTTTTAAAATAAGCTAACATAAGAATCATCGTACGATATCTTTCCACTAATCACAAGCTCCATCCTCACAAATCATGTGGATTTTATAACTTCCGGTATATAAATATATATAGACAATATTTAAAATATATGTCTTCTGTATTGCTGTCACATTTATATTGTGACTAGTCATTTCACTGGGTATTTCATGAAATTGTATAATTGCACACTGTTTATAGATTATGTTGGATTGAAGCGATGGAACTATTTCTTCTGTGTGGCGTAAGGATATCTGTGTGATCTGAGTTCCGCTTCCTCTCACAAATTCCTTTTACACCGGATGTATACGTTGTGTGCGATAATCTTAACTCATGCTGGTGCTAATTTCGTTTTCATTTTATCCATTTATTTGCTTATCCTCAATTAATTGTGTTGTCCTTAAAGTGTGAAGAACTTATTTTACAAAACGAACAACAGATTATTGACATCTAAGTTCTAGTATTAAGCGTTCAGTTTTTATTGAAAAACATTATAATAAAAAGGGCAGGACGAATTTTTAAGTGAATAAGAGTGAGAGATTATCAACATCGCTCTTTAAATCAACACGAGGACTAGTAAAAAAGAACCTTGCAATTTTGTCCCTCGGTCAAGTGGCGAGGACAACATCTAAGCCTATCCCTTTCCTTTTTAAGATGGTGTCGACCTCGTCACTTGACCATGGTTCAAAATTACGAGGTCCGTCGCCCAAAGCCTTTGTGTAGCTAACACTGCGACGTTAATATTCACTCACTCACTCCCTTTTCAAGAGACCTCTCTACACCAACGAGAAGACTTTGAATCTCGACAAATCAGCCCTCCACACGGTGGGTCTTTATTGATACCAAAACTCGAACCCGTGACATGCCGAACGCGAATTCGTGACCATAACCACTAGGCAAACCCGACCACCTTAAATTTCTAGCTTTTACGTTCTTTAACCACTCACCCCCTCCCAAAGTTGATTTCTGCAAAACCCATTTTTAGTGGAGGATCTCTAAGCAACAACACAACAAAAACATAATTACCAAATTTCACATCTGTAGGTCTAATGGTTCGAAAATGGGGATATTTTTCTACAATGTCCCTCGACACCTCGCAAACCCCATAGAGGAGTCCATTTCTGAAAAACTCATTTTCAGCAGATCAATATTCAACAAAAAGAAACATGCTTACTAAATTCCAAGTCTATTGATTTAATAGTTCAGAAACGGGAATATTTATCTTTTTCGGCGCTTAACTTCACGCACGCCCCCTTGGGAGTCGCTTTCCAAAAAAACCTATTCTTAGTGGATCTCTACTCAACTAAAGTATCAACCTTACCAAATTTCAAGTCTTTAAAGTCTAATAGTTTCGGAGATCTCGTGGTGAGAGAGTGAATCACTTTTCTCCTTTATATATTCGGAATTAACACAAGAAACAATTTATTTTATCATATGCATGTTAATTATTTTTCGATTAACTAATTGGTTTTCTCATACCAATTAGTTTATCCATGCATTTGCACATACTATACGTGTTAATAAAGAAAGATAACCAGGGGACAGAAATATTTAGATATTTTTTTCTAAATATTGAGCTTTATTGCCTTAAGGTATCCGACTACTTG
>BMAO01022541.1:0-22684 GCA_019973975.1 Trichonephila clavata
GATGAAAAAAAAAATTTAAACGTTAAATAAAAGCAACCAATATGCGAATATACTCTTAGATTTTAAAGTTCTATTTTCTGTTTGAACATACCACTGATTTATTCGAAAACTAAACTTTCTTTTGCAATCCTAAGCAAGGCCAAAACGAGCAATTACTCACCATTTCTATCCCTCTTTTGGCGAACTTTTCAACCTACAGTAACCCTACATTATTCCGAACGGAGAACACAAGGCATCTGTTCTCCAGTTCAATCCTCGCTGCTGGGAAAACAGCTTCCAAAACTCTCGCTCGGATCAATAAAATCTCAGCTGACTTGGAAGCCACCGAAATTCCAACTCTCTACACCCCACCGGTGTGAAGTATCCACTAAAATATCCACCCTGACAACCCCGTGCCGTTATTGAGCTTCAAGGGAAATAAGATCTCCCGGCATCCAATGTAATGTGGATGCTTGTGTGTGGGACTTTTACTACAGCACGTGGGATCGAATACTACGTTTCCATTGATGTGAATTGTGCGTGTGGATAAATTCAAGTGTTTGTTTACGGTCGTCTATGTGGTTGATTTTTTGTTCCGGTTCCGCTTTAATTTTTCGTTTTCGACTATGGAGGATCCTCAGGTGGAAAAATACATGCAAGATATAAATCAGGGGTTGAGAAAAGATGGACAGCTCATCTTGCTGCTGATGGAAGGATTTACTATATGAAGTAAGTTTTTGTTTTGGTTTTATAGTTTCAATGCAAAAGTTCATATATCGCGTAATATGTATTGTGTGTCAGTTAAATGTTGTACATGTGTTTCATATGTTGCTATATGTTTTTTTTAATGCCATAGTAAATATTGTTTCGATTTTAATGTTCTTGTATATCTGTATTTTAGAATCTTTGGATGCAAAAATCAATTTTTTATCATTTTTAACTGGGTTTATAACTGATTGTTTATAAAATCGTTTTGGGATAATATTTTTAAAAGTTGTGATTATATATTCAATGTTTAGAAGTTATCGGTGTAGTTTTTTCTTATATATATATATGTGGTGTATTTATATGTTTGTGTGGTCGTGCATGTGTCAATTTTAGTTGCAGTTATCTTTGTAAATAATTGTGTTCTGCATATTTTCAAAAAATTATAAGACTTTTATTCATTTATTTATTATTTTTAATTTTTTTCTGTAAAGTCAAGAGGAAAAAATTAACTCTAAAGTGTTGACAAGTAGGGCTCTGTATTTTTTTCATTATTATGAATGTTATTTATTCTCGAAATTACATATTACCTCAGTAACATTTGAAAGAATCTCAAAATAAAACTTCTAATAATAGAATTTATGACTTTCTGAAAGATGGAATATTATATATATATTTTTTAATCTATTAGTTATAAATGTTTTTTAATTAAAAAATTTTTTTTCTTATTTTTCCTAGTATTTGACTTATAACAGTTTATCTAGATAATTAGTATAACTACATTTCTTAAATTTTCAATAATTTACCCAATTTTATATATTATCGAAAAAATTTTCAACTTTCAATAAGTTTATATGGATTTGATGCGGACTCAAGAAAAATAAAACATTAGCGGAAAATTTATTTGAAAGTCAAAAATTTTGCTAGCATATAATTTAAGAAAAATTGAGAAATGAGTACCGCCTTAGAGAACGTAATAGTAATAAAACTACAAAAGCTAAAAATGTTTATTATCCTTTTTTTTAAATTAAAATATTGGAAAAGTGTCCCATACAAAAGAATAATTATTTGAGAAGAAACAAAAACTTAGAACTATTTTGTCAGTTTCTAGGTATTAAAACAAAATAATTATCTTGAACAAACAAAGAAAAAAATGAAATTGTGTTATAATAAAAATTATTAGAAAAATACTCTTATAACTGGCCGTTTAACTGTCGAAAGAGCAAGTTACATAAATTGTTCTTTTATCACATCCAAATAAGTGTAATTTACAGATTCTAAACTCTTTAGATCTTAATTTTAAAAAAAAATTCTTTAAAAATGCGCTCTTATTTTGAATAAGGCTGACAAAAAAAAATATCTTCTATTTATTGATGAAAACACATTTTAATACCTTGTTTTGATCAAAAATAAAAATACCGAATCAATCAAATTGTTTATTTTAATTTTATATTTCATCTACATTGCAGTTAAGAATCGAATATTGCAATCTTGCACGTACATAGACATTTATTGTCTTTATTTTCAAATTGCTGTTTTGGAAAATAATTTTTATCAGTAAAAATATTTATTTATACTTTTCAATAGAAATAATAATAGTAATAATAATAGCATTTATTTCAAAAAATATTATGAAATTTTATTTTGTCTTATATAAATGGAAGCAAAATGTAGAACGTAGTCAACATTGCAGCTATTATTACTCGTATAACGACTCATTTTCTTTTATATTTCTATTTGCTATTCCTTTTATCGTAGCATACAGCGTAGTCCGCTCTTGATAATTCAAACCTTCTATAATAGGAACCTCTCGCTAATTCGAAGTATTTGCTTAGACCCTAGAAAAAATCATATTTCGAACTAAAATAATACGTTATGGTACACTCAATATTTCGAAGTAAAATCCATGGATGGCCAGAATACAACACCGGATTGTAACAAAACTGATGTAATAAAACTATCGACAATTCAAATATTCATTATCACAGAGTCCTGTAGCAAACAGGTTGTAGCTTTCATGTTTTGTTTTGCACTGTCCGTGCTTGTCTTCCCTGTAGTGTAGCCCCTTTGATGACAATCAAAGTTGACTCCGATAACCCTGGCAAAAGCTTAAGTGTCACTAAACAAACTACGCAACTTTTTCCTTCAAAATCATGTTGATGCGGACGCTTTTTATGTTAGATTGAATGCCATAAAACAAAAACAAAAAAAGATAACAGCTTTTTTCGTAAAAAAAAAAAATTATGTACAAATTAGTTCATAAATGTATACTTTTAATGCATGACTTTTAACTTCTGTATAATATTTATACTGTATCATATGATTTTTTTAAAAAATTACTTTAAAATAATTTTATACATATATGTACAGTTTTATTACGTAGTTCCAAATTTAAATGTGTTAGAAAAAAATTTCAACGTTTCTCCAAAATTTCTATGTGTTTTGGGAGTTTTTTCCTACCCTCTTGATAATTCGAAGTTCTTTATAGGTCTCTTTAACTTCGATTTAACGAAAGTCGACTGTATTGACATTCTGTTAGTCTTAAAATTCCAGAAGATTTTGGTTTGCTCGATTTTTTTTATCTGGGTCGCTATGATAACATTGTATGTTTCTCAACAAATTAGCTACTGAAATCTAAATTTCTGTCACCATTTTATTTATACAAAACATATGCATTCCAATTGTCTGTTTCACGGAAAAATACTTTTTGATAATATTTATCTAAATTTACGAAATCACGTCTGCATATTTCACTCAGTCTCACGAGTGCAGACGGCGATCGCTTATATTCGAGTGTAAAATTTCAGCAGCATAAGGTACGAATCTGCTCGAATTATCTCGTTTGTGTACAGTTTGGCCAGTTTAGTGCAATCGAATTAACTCGATAAAACATGGAGTTAATTATCAAAAAATTATAACTATAATAAATCTAAATATTTTTTAGATTTCTTAAGTAGTCAAAAAACAAAAAAATTTCCTAGCGCAAAAGTTTAACAAGCAAAATTTGCTGCGTTCTAACCGGGAAAACATACATTCCAATGCTTCACAAAAACGACAAAAAAATACAATAGCAGCTGTAATATTGAAGGAAATGCATTTATCCAATACTTCCTTCTAAAACAAAAAAAAATTATTATTGCATAGTATTTATATAACATCGTGTGTGTTATATAACAAGTAACAAAACATTTCCTGCACTTTTACGGATATTTAATATTTAACTTGGTAGTTCTGAAATATTTGAGCCGCAAGAAAAACAGCACTTTCATATCTTTCTAGAATACCTTAAAAAGATAAAAGGCGTACAAGATATGCCGAGCTATAAATCGACCTTCTACTGTTTGTATTTTGCGCAGGTGGTAACAGCGCTGGCAAAACATTCGAATGCTACTGCAATAACTTGATTTTGCACTCAGATTTACGGGCGTGTATTTTTATTTATAAAAACGTCTAATATAAAGAACTTTTTCTCTTGGAATGTTTTAAAAATATGGGAATCATTGATGTTTTCAACCCCTTTTATTTAACTTCCTTACCTCTCAAAATCAAATTAGTGTTCTTAAAATTTACAGTGGAATATTTCTCTAATTTGAATTTCCCGTTTGTTATAGATGCAAAACGCATGCATTTGCATTTTTTGTTTGGTAAATTGATTCGATATTTCACTCGTAAATTCACTTATATATTGTTTTGGTCTAATATTATTGGATATAATAATTCTTTAATTTTTCAGTTTGATTTCTCTGTTTGCTTTTATAATTATTTAGCAAAAATTTTAAGAATGAACTGAAATATTTTTTTTTCAGTTTTAAAGGGCAAAGTATTTCTAGCAAACCATAGTACGACAGTTCAGAAAATAAAATTTGTTCCATTTTAAAATATAAGTTTATTTTTAAATTTAAAAAACGATCAATTATATAAATAATAGAACTTAATTTAGAAATTTTTAAGCTCTTCTGGTGAATTGTTACAGTAAGAAATTGTTGTTGTATCCAATACATAATTGTACTTGAAATGTACCAGAGAACTGGAATTGTTTTCTAATGGATGACCTAGAGATCATAAGAATTCGTGGACAAGTTCCTACTATAACCACTAGGCTACAGTGGTCTTGTGTTAGTTTGGGGCCACGGTGGTCTAGTGGTCAAGGTAACGGACTCGTGGCTGCAGTATTATAAATTCGAGCCTGGTTCCGCTTAAGAACCGCCGTTTAAAGGTTCTAAGGCTCTTTAAATCTGTCTAGTCTCAAAGAACTACCTTTACCGTAGTGTGTTGGTTAAAAGAGGGGTTCCAGGTCAGGTACCATCTTCGTCACTTGAACAATATTCAAAATTACGAGGGCGGTCAACATTAGCCCTAGTTTTACTTTATAGTTTGAGGTTAATTAACCTTTTCACTCACTCTCTAAACTACCACATCACTCCACCATGAGAACTGTGACTCACGAGGAGCATCAGCTCTTCTTACTCGTACCTGGACTAGAAACACAGTACAATCAGTTTCATGTGTTGCATTATTAGGTGCTTTTTTGCTTTATATTTTTATTTCAGCCATTTTTTTTCATAATTTATTATAGTACATAATTTGTGTTAATAACTACAGATACTTTTTTGCTGTAAAGAAGTATTGATGAAAGACTGTTAATCATAATACAGTTGAAAAGCGGTGTAAATGTGGATTTATCTTCCATATAGTTAATTTTTTTTTTACTTGTTAATAGTAACTACTAAAATCTCAATTAAAATTTGAATATTTGCATAGATTGGTAGACGAATCGTTATTGATCAATAAATTTATTCATCCGATAATTAAAAAAAAAAGGTTCTTGACATTTTGTAGAACCAATTTACATTACATAGCTTACGAATATTTGTAGTAGTACCATAGGAATAATCATAAAATACTTCCAAGTACTGCTTTTAGTAAAGTTTGTTTTTGCGTAGTTAATATCAACCACGCGAAATAGAAATCATGATTTAATGGCCTTTTGACTATTTTATATGTCACACAAGTTTGTTTCACTTTTTTTAAACTGAATATAATAGTGTGACCCTGTATTGCTAATAAAATACTCCCGGGAATATTTCTTTTTCTGCGGACATACTAACCGCACTGGAAAGGCCCATGTACACGTGACTTAAGGTAACAGACTACTTGCGATAACTTTTTTAACTTTTTTTTTTTCTCAAAAAAATGGAGATACGGAGTTTTTATATTTGTTTAGTACATTTTAAGAAGAATATGCTAAAATTAAGAAGAGAAAAAGAAATTATTGTTACTAAACCGGGAAGAATGGGTAAAAATTTACAAAAATAACATAAACGCGGACCATTCTGTACCTAAAGTTTATCAACACATTTTTAATTTTTCAATTCTGATGTGTTGCTATGTTATTCATTTTTGAAATGACCTTCAGGATAAGAAATTTAATTTTTTCTAAAATTGCAGCATTTTATCTTAGTTATATGAAATTGTTTTAAATAACAGTGTTTATATTCATATAAGGGACTAAATTTTGTGTTAAAACAGTGATTGATTAATCTGAAGGTTAAACCACTTTTGTCATAATACAGAACATACACAAAACATTGCAGTTAATTATTTTCAAAACTTTTTTAGCCATCTCTGTCCCCGTTTGAGCATTTTCCAAAAAACACATTTTGAGTAAAACGCGTTTTAAAGGATATCTTGCTTAAAGTAATGGCATTTGTTTTCACTAAAACACTTGTAGTTTTTGTTCTAGTGAACGGAAAATGATAAACTTGTTATTTTTACAAAGCTAATAAGATGGCCTATAAAATAATTTCATAAAAAATTGTCAATTTTTCGCGAAATTCATAATTTTAGGGTAGTCTGATACCTTAAAAGAAATATTTTAAATGTCTTTACTGAATATTAGGTTTGTTGTGGTGGAATTTATTTAGTAAATAAACCATTAGAATTACTTGCATGTCATTATGTAACATAATTTGAATGTTACTTTTTAAAGAACATTTTTGTAGTGAAAAGATTATGAATGCAACCTAAATTGGATTAAGGATATTTAAATATTACGTTGCCTTTAGTTTGTGGCCTGCTTCAATTTATGTTGCCGATTAGGTATGTTGCTCGGCAGTGTACCTAACTTAACTTTAGGGACTTTGGTATATAGTTCTGAACGATTTTGGTTGTTGATTTACGGATAAAAACGCTTGCCAGTAAATTTTGCATTTTATGTAAGCTTAATCCTTTCATATCAGTATATTTTGCTGCAGTTGGGTTTTATCGTAGCTACAGCTTGTCAAGTTTGTAATATCATAGAAAACTCAAACTAAACTCGATGGCACAACAGCCCATAAAGCATAGGTTGCCAAAGTGGTGATTCAAGAGAAAATTTCGTTGGTCCCCAGAAATATGCGGATGCATTAAAATATAATTCAATTCATAACAATACGTGAAAAATTATAAAAACGCTATTTCATCAAATAATACCACGGTAAGGACAACTTAAAGACTGTTTACTCTAAGAAGTGAAATGGATGCGTTTCAAAAGAAAATATTACTGTGGCAAACGTGGTTAGTTTAAGACGATCTGCAAATGTTTTCTAATTTTGATGAATACTTGAATGAAAATTTTGTGCTAGTAACCCTAGTTATAAAGCACTTTGAATCACTAACCTAAGCTTTTGCTCGTTATCACCCAAAGAATAAAGATCTCAGACATGGTAATATGTGGATAATACATCCGTTTGCAGCGAGAGAGAGAAAATTCGGGATAATTTAAGTATGCATTTAAAAGAAAGCCTCGTCCACCTATCGTCCGACGAAACTCTCACATTTAAATTTCATTCATCCTTATATCAAGATCTCAGTTTTCGCTTTCCTTAAAAAGTGAATACTCTTTTCTTATTGAACAGGTGATGAAATATCTGATTCACATTTCTACAACTTAGTTATGTGAAAAGGACTTTTCATTTGTCACAGCCCTCAAAACACAGTACCGATCTCAGCTTCAAATAAATGCAGTTCTCAGTCTTGCAGTAACAACATTGGATCCAAATATCTATAATCTTATTTCAAGTAGGCAGGAACATCTATCACATTATGAATGTATAATGCTGAAAGTTTGATATATTTAAACGATTTTTTGATTCTTTTGTTTTCACAGTTTGTTCATTTTATTATGGTTTATTAATAAACCTTTCATAATTTGGTAATTAATAGCTTCATTTTATTAACTAGGTACATTTTATGTATTCTTAGATCAGTTTTTTCATAAATATATTTAACACTTAAAAAATCCGTACGTGGGGTTTAAATTATGAATTGACTGGTCCACGAGGTCAAACAGTTTTATGACCGCTGCCATAGAGGGACAGGTCCTGCTTGTTCCTGTCTCAGTTTTCATTACTTTGGGCTCGGATGGCATGGGCAGATGCTTCGATGAGGTGATGTCAGTCAGAGGTTGTAAGTAAAATTATTTTAAAATAATATCCATTTAGAATACGATGTATTTATGGAGATACTAAACTTGGATATAATGACATATTCTAGCACCATAGAATTCTGTATTTATTTTCGGTTTTTACATATTATACCTTCGACCAATTTCGCTAAATCAGAAAAAATTGATAAATACAATTACCGCGTTTTCGCATATGCTTGGAAACAAATTCTCGCTCAAGTCCCTTCCTTATAAGACCGTCAACAAATAAATTGGTGAAAATTTAAAAGAACTAAATACCTTATTTGTGAAGTAAATAAATTATAGTTTAAAAAAAACTAAACGCCCTTTTATTGTTAATCGAACCTTTTATAGTTAGTTGTAACTTAAACCGTTAGTCCCCAAATCTGGAAATATGATCTGAAATGAGTCGCCAGATGAGGGATGAAATCTGAAAATTGGAAATCGTTAATCCTGATGATCCTGATCAGAAAAATGAAACAAAATTATCCAATTATTGTATTGTCATCTGTCCTTCAGAAGTGAGCAAAAGTTTGAATTAATCTGACCTTTTAAAGGGGTAAAAATGAAGTTCAAAGATTCCGTTACATACAAGTGAAGCTTATAAAAGGGTGTTATGGGAAAAAAAATACGCACACTTAAAACAAGTGAATAACTGCAACATTTTGGTTTTTTAAAACTCCATATATTCCCATTCAAAATAGTGACTAATAGGCCTTTATGTAGACATTGCTTCTTATTTCTAAACTTCTTAGTTTTATGTATTATACTATATTTTTAAGTACTCCAATGCGTTTTTCTTCAGTAGAAAAAAAGACCTACAATTTAGCCATTTTTCACAACAAAATCAGAAGAATGACGATAAAAAATTTACAAAGATTAACTGTTCTTATTTTCGAGCTGTTAGATTCATTGTCTTTGCACATGCATGAAAACGGCACAACTTAAAAATATATATTGTTTTCCAGCATGCACAAATAGTGTTTGAACATCCAAGGAAACAGTGTCTCTCTGTTGGTTACAAATTGCGGCATTTAGCAATGTTTTTCTAATTGAAGATATTGGTTGACAGTATAATATATTAAGTATCTAATTTCTTATTCTTAGTACCGAGCATTCCCAATATTCTTGTATTCTCTTTCTTAGAAATTCCTTGTCTCAATAAATTTACTTTTGTCAAAAAACCTGTGTTTTTCAATTCCTATTATTAGTTCCCTCTCTCTCTATATATATATTCAAATTTTCAATCATAAATAAAATACTTTCTTTTACCCATTCAAGTTCAAATACATTCTTTAAACTTGTAGTGGATGACACTTGATGTTAATACAGTTTTTTCAAATATTAACACATTAATAAAAAAATGAAAAAAGTAACAAACAAAAATAATAGTCCAACAGCATGTATAGAAACGAAAATCATTTGTTGTGTCCCTGTAGCGCACTGGACAGCGCGTTGGACTTCTAATCCAAAGGTCGTGGGTTCGAATTCCACCTGGGATGGCCTAATTTCTGAAAAAATGGGATTTCTTTTAATTAAATTTAATTTATGAGTAAATAGTCACAATCAAAATAAGTTCAGCACCCTATATAGAAAGGAAAATTGCGAGAAAAATCTTTCTATTTTGTCATTTACTGCTGGGATTCTGTCATATGTATATACATTTATATAAATTGTAACTTTTTGAAAAAAATGTTAATAAAATAAAAGATTTTCTTTGTTGACCTTAGTAGGAATTGATTAAAATTTCTTTTATATTTATTTTGATATTACTATTAATGGTTACTCTTTTCATATTATATCAAAATTGGAATATAGAATGTTGTAGTTGCTTATGCCACCTCTCTGATGTAGTCAGATCGCGGCCCACGAAATTCATCATGGCAACGGGCTAGATCTACGCCTGTCGTTAGCCTAAGTTTTGAGCACCATGAAGGTGACAGTACGAGTTTTGCTCAATAGATGGCTTCACCATTCAAGCCCACTGATTTAACGAGCACGTACTCCATGTGTACTCGGAGGGTATTTGGTGGAATCGAACATCGAAACCAAGCCTTCTGGTCTGGAGTCCGATGCTCTAACCACTAGACTAACTTCGGCCCTGGAGTATATAGAATTAGATATAATTCTAGTTTTCTTCTCTCCAGAATATGTGTAGCCGTGGTAGCCTAGTGGTCAAGGTTAAGGATTCATTTCTAGCATGTCATGAATTCTAACCTAGTACTGCTGAAGACCCGTCCTGCAGAGGGTCAAACGTCTTCCCATTGGTGTGATGTTTGGAAGTTAGGAGAAGGGGGTACCGGCTCAGGTGTGGCCCTTTTTTAACTAAACCATGGCTCAAAATTACGAGGTCCGTCGCCAATAGCCTTCGTGTCGCTTTATAAGTTTTACGTTAATATACTCATTTACTCTCTCAGAATATATCTTTATATATAAAAATTACGTGTCACAGTGTTTGTCCGCGATGGACTCCAAAACTACTCAACCGAAACGCAATTTTTGTCCTATTCCATTCAATCTAGGTCATGTGTTCCCAACCTTTTTTGAATTGGCTCCCCCTTCTCTAATAAATATATCGATACCGCCCCCTTTCCTAGTAAATATTTCTATACCACCCCTCCCACTCTAGAGAAATAAGAATGCACATAATACATGGTGAAAACAATAGTTAAATTTTTAAAAATATCCTATTACCAATAGAATATATTTTTAGATTTAATTTTTTTCTAAGGCCACAATTTTTTTACTTGCGAATCTGAAATAGCTATTGCCACAAATATATTTAAATGTGTAATATTACATATTTTAGTCATAAGTAGAATATTCTTGGAATTGAAACATGCGTTACTGAATTTCTTCGTCATTTAAAATAGTGGAGTAAAAGTTTTAGCTCACCAGTTATTAGACCGACAGGGGTTTTGATGATACGAAGTAATACATTATATAAACTATTGCTATCAAAATAAATATAAATTGACAGTTTCAGCCTTTAAGGAAACACGTTAATTCCTAGTTAACATATTTCATTATGTTTCTTGGATAATATGCGTAATGAAATGCAGTGGACGAAAAATTTTTCCTACTGCTCACAGACAATGACAACACGTGCGCTACAGAAATTAAAAAATGCCCTATATCATTTAATTTAGTGTAGGTCTGAATGTAATCTAATCTAAGTTTTTCATCCACTTCCCGATCTACCCAAATATGTGAATTTTCGTATATATGTGATATAAAAATGATTTAAATACATACAATCAACATAAGTAAACAGTAATAAAGTTTACTTTTGTTAGTACATAATCAGCGTGTTTTTTGGTCTTTTGGGGTTAATCTGCCCAAGCCCCTCCGTGCCATCTCAACATTCCCTTAATTTTCTCTGGATCTGTTACTACCCCCCTGAAAGCCTCAAACGCGCACAAGGGGGCGTTATCGCCCACGTTGAGAATCTATGATCTAAGTGATTGTTACGAATTCGGATCCATTATTCCAAATTATTTTATGCAAATTACTTCAATATACTAATATTTGAAGCGAATTGTATCTTCTATTTAACCGCGATTCAGTAATTTAATATTATGAGGATCATGTAGCCATAAACGGCAGCACGTAGAAAACATACCAAATTGTGGTTTATACCGACTTCTATTATTACAATTAGGTGATTCTGATTAAAAATATCGTGGCCTATATTGATTGCTTAGGCGATGAAACGCCTTTTTCAAATATTTTAATTTGTTAATAACAGTTAGTTTGAATCTTATGCTATTTTCTTTTTGTTTTACTGTTATACATTTTTTATTACAATATAAATTACCAATGTACAAAGAAAAGCACTTTTATCCCATCTCAAAAAAAAAAATTTTGACCACCCTGTCACGCCTTGCAGAATGGAAGTAGGCAATAGATTCCACTGGAAGTATAATGCCGTTGCTTATCAGCCTCATGTTGATCTTCGTGTGATGAATTGGCTCTCGGGATCTTGTGGATCTTGTTTACAGAAGCTTTACGCTTTATTTATCGTTGGACCGACGAAATTACTTTTCTGTCGTGGTGTCAACGTCAAACAGAATTGAGCCCAGAAAATTACTATAGATTCATAATTTTGCAGTATTCCTGTTGGCGACAACTCTGAAAAGCAATCGCCGATCCTATAGAATTAGACTTTTATTAATTTTATAAGTTTTATTGTATTTAGGATTCTGGTAAATTCCAGACTTGCATTATGGTGTTTGACGATGCCATATCAACGAATGGTTAAGCATAGAATGGCGGCAAGCGGAGATTTATGAAACGAAGTACAGGTTTGCTAATTTAGGGCCTACGATATATGCAAAGTCTGGGTTGCCAATTTGGTGAGTTATCTTGAAAGGTGGCATGGTTGCGATAGTACGTAAGTACTGAAATAGGCTATGTATTGTTGTTTTAGGATAAAATATATTGCCAACTGGGGTTCCCTTGTAACCGGCTCAGATTTAATTCAGTTTGTACTAATACAGAATTTTAAGTAATTTTTTTATTCGAGAATTAATTTAGTTGGACTTTACTTGAGTGTATTTTCCAGTCCTAAGCTGTTAACAAGCTATTTTTTTTCCTTTTGACTGATCCATCGAAGTTTCCATTTTACAGAAAAGTGTAGATTTGATACGAAGGTGCCCAGGTGGTAATAATCTTCTGCTTGTTAAGTTCAGTATCTGTAGTAACTATGGTACAATTATAAATAGTATTCTCGTTTCTGAATTTATTAGACCTTCAAACTTGAATTTGGAAGACATGTTTTTTTTTCTCCATGGAGTAGAGATCCAATACAAACAGGATTTTGAGAAAATCAACCGAGGAGGTTGCGAGAGGTTAAAGAGATAAATATTCCCATTTTTCAACTATTTGACCTACAGATTTTAAATTAAATGGACAAGCTCCTTTCCTGGAGTGGAGATCAGCTAAGAGGAAGTTTTTCAGAAATTTGCCCGCTAGGGGGCGTTGCGACGAGTAAGGGGCATTGTAGATAAATATTCCCGTTTTTGAAGTATTAGACTTATAAACTTGAAATTTTGTAAGAATGTTTCTTTTGTTGAATATAGATCCGTTAAGAACGACTTTTGTGTAATTAGACTCCCAAAAAGAGTTAAGGGGTGTTGTAGACAAAAATCACAGATTATGATCTATTAACCTACAAACGCGAGATTTGGTAAGCATGCTTCTTTTGCGGAATAGAAGTCCGCTAAGAACGGATTTTATGGAAATTGATTCGAAATGGGCGGAGTTTGCGGGGAGGTACTGGGTGTAATAGATAAAAGAAATTTTCATTTTAGAGAACTACTAGGTCTACAGTAATGAAATTTTGTAAACATGTTTCTTTTGTTGAGAATAGATCCGTCAAGAATGGGTTTTACAAAAAGTGACTCTCAAAGAGTTAAGGGTGCATTTTCATAAAAAAAGATTTTCGTTTCTGAACTATTGGAGTTAAATTTGAAATTTGGTAAGCATGTTTATTTTGTTCTGTAGAGACACACTAAAAAGGTTTTTTTGCAGAAATTCCCTTTGAAGGGTAAGAGATGGTAAGATGATAATTCTACTTCAACTTTAGAATTCGAGTTCTGTTCTTTTTAAATCGAATGTTTGTCAATGCAATTGAGCATTTAATGCTAGGATTTAGATATCAATTCATATATATATATAAGGTACATATTAATATCATGAAATACGCAGTGAAGTAGATGGTTAAACACGAATAATTTATTTATATATAAATGAATGTTTCAATATATGTGACCTCGCTTCACTCCAACATCGTTCAACCGATCACTATGAAGATTGGCATATATATGTATTTTTTTTTTGTGGAGAAAGGTTTTGTGCTATCCTCTTTGTTGCAGCTCTTCACCAGGTGGTGCTACAGCAAAGCTACTTCTGCACCGTTCAATCAATCGCCAAGTTACCGACGTGGTCGCCAAAATGATGCCAACATGGCTCTATCACCAACTTATATGCTTCAATTGAGTCGCCATTATAATATAAGGAACGGCGTTGCTTGCCAAAACTACAATTTTAACACAAAATTAATACAACAGAAAGAAATATTAACTTATTACACATCTGGACATCAATTATTTACACTATTTTAAGCGTTCATTCCACAAAATTTGCAACAATGTGTTACTTTTGCTGAGCAAAGATCGGCTTAGGAAGGTGTTTTCAAAAATCGACCCACAAGAGTTAGTTGGCATTATAAATAAAAAAAAAATCTTTTTATCAGCTATTAGATCTACAGACTTGAAAATTAACAAACATGAGTTTTTTGTTCAGATGAGATACGGAAAAAAACTTTTGTTTGTTTAATTTGTACAAATCAGGTAAAATTAACTTTTTAAAAACTACTTTATCCTTCACACAATCGGTATTGCTTAATTTTTCAATTCACCCGTGCGAAGAGCGGGTATACACCAGCTAGTATAATATAAACTAAATAATCAATAATTGTTAGTCATCAAATGAAAGAACAGCAATTCTATAGGAAATCTCAAGCCAGGTTTCAGCACTAAAATCCATTATGCAGGGTGAAAACCAAATTATACTAATTGTGTTGAGAAGAAACGAGCTTTACTTAATGACCTAACTCGAGACTTTTATCTTTATTTCATAAGATTAGTCTTACTACTAAATAATTTAAGGCATCGCAATAATTTTACATTTTTCCAAAAATGATTATTTAGCATTTAATCCCTTAGTTTTCTCGGAAAAGTGGTTAAAAAAATCCTTTTCAATTTTTTTTCTATACCTTTTTTGTGTCAGAATAGTAAATTCCATTAAGGGCTTATAATTGATTACTATCTCTCAAAAATATAATCTTTGTTAAAAAAACTAAAGCTGAAAAGAATTATTTTTTTTAAATTTTGAAACCACTTACTGCAGAATCGGTCAATTTTATACCATTTCCTTCTTAAAAAAGGTATTTGTTTAATAATAGATTATGAACTGAAAAAAAAGAAAATTATTTTAATGTATTTTTTAAAATGAGATTCCAATTTCGCGAATTTGACGTATCATGCAATTTTAAGTTTAAATTGAAAGGGAAATTATATTTAACTTTCCTAAAAGTCATATTGATATTTTTTTTAAATTATCTGTTTTCATACCGAAATTTAAATTGCCCCCATTTCAAAATAAATTCAACGAAAAGATATTTTAATATGATGATTCTTTGGCAGACGGTTTTTTTTTCGAAAAAATTATTTCGATCAATTCCAAATTATTATTCGATATTTATTTTATTTCCGAATTTATCTTATATAAAACACATTTTCATGTTCGCAATACTAAAGGTTCTTTATAACTTGAAATAAATTTTTTTTCTCTTTAATATACAATTGTATCATTTTCCATAAACACTTGTTCCTATATATTTTTTTCTTTTTATACATATTTTCCGAAATAGAAATATTGATATTATTAAAAAAATTCCCATGAAGTTAGAAATGAAACATTCGAATTTTTATAAAAAAAACAGAAAATAAAACATTTTTGAAGCTATAACTTAAGGAGCGTTTTGCTGAAGAGTGAAACTAAATTAAGCGTCAGGTTGGGCTGCGTTATGCTCAATTGGGTTTACTCCGGTCCAGTAGGCAATCGTCCTGGGGTAGGTGATACTCGCTTAGATTTGAAATAAAAACTTTTTTGGTGCGTTTTTTCCAATAAGAAAAATTTTATTTACCCTTTTTCTTGTGAAATTTTATTTTCTTTATTTAAATATTATAGTCATGCAGCCGACTCCCATTCAACTCCAGCGAGTGAACGAGAGAAGAACGTAAGCAAAAAAATATTATTTTTAAGTCGGAGATCGAAGATAATTAGAAACACGAAGCGAGGGATATCTTTTCTGTTTCAGTAAAAAGTGCATTTAAGGACAAAAATGTGCCTAGAGAATTAAATTCCGAAATTTTAAAGAAGTTAATTGGCGAGAAAGTTGCCAATATTTTGGTTTATATTAGTGGTGACAGCTAAGAGGGTTACAAGAAAATAAAAGGGTTTAATTGTGAAAAACACCCTCTGCTTTGTTTGTTCAGAGAGTTTTAAGAAAGTAAATGGCTCTGAAGGAAAACATTTACCAAGCCTTATATAGTATATGGCGTTATATAAACGACACTTACGTATTATCGCAACGGTATTGACGACATTTCATTACAGGAAGCACATGGTTGCCAATTCAGCGCGTACGACACATAGGAAATCAGGGTTACCTACTTGGCAAGTTATCTTGAACGTTAGTATTGTTGAGATAGTACGTAAGTACCATATATAATTACATTCTACATAAGTAATTTACGTATAAATATTTTTAAATAATTTGATTAATTGACATAAGTCGTATTTTTTCGTATAAATATATAATAATGCATAATCATTTAAATAATGCCATTTACAGAAAATGGATGAACTAAACAAATCCATCGGATGAATAGACACGAAAAAGAGAACCACTCAACACCCGCGTGTGGAAATGTCGTAAAATAAACCGTAGTACATCCGAATAATTAGATTGTCTAGCCTAAAATAAATCAGAAGTTTTCAATTCTATCGTGTGGTCATAAGCACACACACAATTTTTTTTTCTTACCGTTTTTGAGTAAGTTGCAAAACGAATTAATGTTTTTGAGACTAAATTATTATTTGCCAAATTATTTGATCATATAGTTTGAAACTTTTCTAAATGCTTAAAGGAGCGAAGTTTACAAACTATAAACTATAACCTCTTAGTTTTCCAACGTTGAAAACAAAATTCATTGAGGATACTCAAATATTTACTTAAATGACAAACGATGATTAAAAATTTACAAATGTTACAAGTATATTAGCTAGTTAAAGTGATAAATTTTTTGCTAATACCAATTAAATTTTTAAAAAAAAGACAAAAGTTCCGTTTTAGAGCTATAACTCTTCTGAATTTTGGAATATTTTTTTAATTTTCTTCGAAGCTCGTAAAAATGACTCACGTGACACCTGCTTCAGAAATCGTTTGCAACATCGATGACACAGAAAAAGTTCGTTTCGGATATTATATTTAAATATTCGCAAGAATCGGCACATTAAACTAAGATTGAGTAACTTTTCTGTGTAAATGATGAAATGTTTGATTTTAATATTATGATGTTTCACTACATATTTAATATGTAGGTCAAAAAAGCGTATTTACACTGGGATGAGTAACAAGTATTTTTTTTTACAAATATTTCTTTATTTTAAGATTAAAATGTCTTAAAGAGTCAAAACGGAGAAGTATTTTTTTTATTATTAATCTTGAAAAATATATTTATTTAGCATTTTTTTTTATTGAGATAACTTTATTTTTCAAAAAAAATTTATTCATAAAAATAAACTATTCTCTATTAATATCTTTCGTTGTACGAAATTTTACACTTATAAATGTGCTATATTTTCGTTGTCTATATTAATAGTCTTTTGCATATCTTTTATATTTTCCCCCATAATAATAAGCAAATTATTAAAAAATATTATTTAATTTAAACTTTTTATTTTAATATAAAACAGATGTATATATATAAGTTTGTCTTTTGTTAGCAAAATTTTGTAATGGTTTGAATTAAATTTTTAAAATTTTTATTATATTGCGTAAAATAAACTTGAATACATTACATTTTGTTTATTATAACAAAAATAATTTTTCAATTTAATGTAATATACGAATTTCATGTATGATTGTAAAACTTTATCTTAGTGTTTATTTCTTTAAACTATCAATTAAAATAAATTATATTTAAACTTGTAGTTCTTCCGCTCATACAAATTTGAAATGTCTTTGGAACACTGATCACGCGTAAGGCTTACTTTATTGAGTAGAATTTTTTCTACAACACATTAAAAACTTTGTTAAATATCTTAAATTTTAACTGTAGGAAAATAGAAATATTTAACAGTTAGACCTGTGTCTACTAAAATATATTAAGACTTTTGCAATTATGTTTTTATTAGTTAAGAAATAAAGGAATAAGAAAACTTGTGCTGAATAATTTAGGTTTTTGGATGAATTTTTTTAAGAATGTGAAATTTTGTGCATTAAAAGAAGCTCTAATTTATTTCATGTGGTAAAATAATTTTTCTTTTTAGTTTTATCTAAACTTTTCTTTATTTTAACTAATTTTTAATCTAAGTATTTAAATTATACAGCAGTTAAAGTTCTTGTTTAGATTGAAAATTCTCTTCTACGTATGATTATCACCTGCTTCAATTCAATATAATTCTAATTTATCTGGTTCAATTTTATCTGCTGATATGTAATGAATTTTTGTTAAAGCTGTGTTAATTAAGTTTGCATTTTTTGTAATTGTTCGAAGTTTATATCTAATTCTGTCGGAGAAAGGAATTGTAATACGGAATAGACACGCTGGGGTTAAACTTTATTTATAGTTATTATATTTTTTGTATATTTTCGATATATTATCAGTCATCTGGAATTCTTTTTGATCATTTGAGATTATAAAAATAAAAGGCTTCTGTGGAATTTAATTTGAGCTATTATTAATCACACTATTATTTAATAAGAATATAATTGATTAAACAAATCTATTAATTAATGATTTGAATAAACAATATTAAAAGTTAAAACTGCGTTCTTCCACATAAATAAGTATATTCCCGCTATTTTTTGTCAAAACATCCAAGCATATTTAATCAGATATTAAATTTATTATTTAATTCTTACGTTTACCTCTAAATTTTGAAATTCTTGAAAACTAAATCGAAATTTTTGATTTATCTCATTAATATCATACATAATTAAATTATTTTATTTGAATTAGCATAATTTTATTTAATTATACCCTTTAAACTTTTGTCTTAGTTCTAATTTGCCTTAAGAGATGCTGTAGATGCCCTAAGTTTTGTTTTGTCACCGTCAAATAATTGCGTGACGTTAAACTAAGCGAAGCGTGTTTTGAATTTAAAATATTCTTAAATCTTGAAATATTTTTATTTAAAACATTCTTTGTGAGCAGATATTAGCCTGCGAAGCTCATAAATTTTCTGCTTTTATTACAATGAGTACTTTTATGCTCTAAAATTCATCCTTACCAAGAAATGCATTTCATATTTATCCTCCAACTTTACCCCATTCTCATCTTCCAGTTGAAGAACAATTTCCAACCATTTTTCATCCCCCCAACGGTTTATTTAGATCCTGACTACATCGGCTGTTACAAAAGAGTCTTATATGTGACATGGAAATACTCTTCAGATTTTTAACCTACTTTTCTGGTTACCACACGCGGAGTTGAGGCTTTTCGTTTCCAGTTTATACCCTTAATGACACAATTCGTTTAGCCGCTGATTGATGAGGATTTAAATTAGTTGGGAAGGATATTTAATAAATGGGGTTTCTTAGGGTTCACGAGATTAGTTGAAAAGTTGCACTTTTGTTTAGTTGCACGGGGAAACGAATCCACACAATGCATTTATGAAAAGAAAGGAATAGAATAATATACATGTATAATTTGTTGAATTGATCCTCTATTTATTATATTAAGTATATTTTATTTTAAAAATAAAAAAATAGAATTGACTCAACTCATTCCTTACGAGATCTCCGAGACTGCTAAATGTACAGACGTGAAATTTGGCAAACATGTTTCTTTACAGATTTCAGTGCAGATTTGTGAAAAACGAGCTTTGCGGAAACCAAATCCGAAGAGTTGAAGGGAATTAAGAGGGTGCTGTGTAGATAAAAAAAAGTTTTCTTTGAATTATTAGATTTACAGATCTGAAATTTTGGAAGCATTTTTTTTTTTCAGAAGAGATATGTAATAAAACGAATTTTGTGGAATTTTATCTCCATTTGTGGGATTTGCGGGCGTTTCGAAGACAATTATAAATTAAAAAAACTCCTGTTTTTAAATATTAGACTAAAATACTGGAAATTTGACAACCATGTTTCTTTTGTTGAGTAGAAATTCACTTAAAACGAGTTTTGACGTAATCAACTCAGAATAGAAGAGGTTATAGGGGCATAAAAGTTGAATATGCTTCTAGACAGTTCAAGTCCTGTTCTTTTTAAATCAAAAGGTAATGATCACATGAATGTTTTTCTGCACAATCGAAAGCTTAATGCTAAGATGTATATTTCAATAATTTAAAAACTATTAATAGACATACAACGTAATGACATAGCCAATGAAATAGGTGCGTAATGGCTGGTTAAGAAATCATGGTACGATTTACAGATTTATTTTAAATTTAATGAGTTTCATAATTTTTTTGGTTGCCTTTTATGTGCATGTATGATGCAAATCAGATTTTGTGCTCAAAATTTCATTAAAAGCTAACCATTTAATTTTTAAGGGAATAACTTGAAACTTATGAAGTGATTTTAAAAGGCTACTCCTCCTACTAAAATTAACGTACATATATAAAAAATGATTTACAAGTACGTCAAACTATGTATAACAAAAGTTTGTATGTGTTTTGTGATAACATGTTTGGTATTCGTACAATACTTTTTTTTTATGAATTCTTATTGAAAATTCTTTAAAAAATGCTGTAAATTCTAAATTCAATTATTTTTTTTAAAAACTAAGTATTCCCCCTTGATTGAAAAATGCATACCAACTTTTATTCCATGTACTATTAGAAACAAGTGAAAAAAATTCCAAGCATTAGGTACAATAGAAAAAAAACCTTAGCATTTAAAATGAAGACAAACTAGTTATTTTATCTTTCCGAGATAAATTAGTTTAAAAGTTTTGATTTGCCATGGAATGTGTAAATAAAAACAAATGTAAAGTTATCACAAATCTGCGTTTTTGAAACTTAGAGCTTTCAAATTTTGTGAGTTTGTACAAAAGTATATAAAAAATAATTTAAGCTAAAATAATTAGATTTGATTTTTTGACCGATTTTTGACATATGAATCGTATTGTTTCCCCTCAAAATATAAAAGTATTTTCAAATAATTGTGCATGATCTAGTCTTAACCTTATTGTAACTGATTTATTGTATTAACAACGTTTCACTTAAATCCAGCAGAAGCGCTATTAGCAAAGTACCTTTTTCTTGTACCATAATCAATAAACGAGGACGGCACTTAAACTGGAATTTCCGCTACACCTTTCCACAAATTCGAGCACGATTATTTGTCTAATCGTGTTAACATCTGTTTAATTGGATTAACAGCAAAATCTATTTTTGATGTCTTTTTCATTTTTAAAACCAATCCTCCGTTAGGCATCGCGAATCTCTCAGATGTGTAGTAGAAATAGTTTCAGTGCTGCGTCCACACGGTGGGTTGGAGCACTCCTCTCTTTCTTCTATATGTCTTTCGTCTCTCGCCCAAGAATTCAGTGCCGAGGTCGAATTTTTCATATTTCGGGCGGCTGGGGCCATTGCATCTGATAGATGCAGCGCGCCCAACAACGTCAGTTTTTATGACTTTATACTATTTCGTTAATTTTGATTTTTTTTTCTAGTAAAATTGTGTAGTTTTGAGTTTTATAGGAAAATAATTCGAAACAAATGTTTTGTAACTTTTGTTAGATAGTTTTATTTTCCAGGGAGTTGGGATGCATCTGAAAGATACCGCGCGCCTAGTCAGTGACTATATTTTATTCAACCCGCAATGTAGATGGAATAAACTCCCAAAATATCTGAAATATGGGAATCAAAATCACTCAGATCCTCGTGCATATATCGAGGAAAACTAGGTCAAGAACTTTTGAAAGAATGCCTGTGAAGACGGTCTGAGTATAACATTCACATGCCTCGTTCATTTTGACTCGGGATTGAAGAAATATCTGATATATAACGCTCTATTCAAGACGAAAAACCAAGAGAAACATCAGCAGGAACTTGGAAAACAAGGCACTGTTCCTTTTTGTCAGGACATCAAGAAAAGATTGAAATTTTGTAATGTATTACATACGAAAAATCTTATACAATCTTGAGCATTATAAGGTGATTTGTGAAGATTGCAATAAGGCATCTTAAAATGTAAACAGTAGTGACACGATGAAAACTAACTATTATCTTTTTGATGTTTTTTCGTGTGCATACCTCAGTTCCTGATTCTGTTTTAAATATTACTTTGCGTCAAATATATTTTAATGCCAAATCCAACCAATAAAATGATTAAATCATCTTCAAACGTAAGTATGTGGCGATACATCTGAGAGATGCCGCGCGCCTATGAATGAAACTTTTTGAAGCGTGCCTAGCGGAGGGTTAAGTTATTGCAGAAACTTGTATAAGAGAAACAATCTTCTTCTCTGGGAGTTATGTACTATATCTTTATTTCCTCACTATTCCTTGTTTCAGTTGGGGGGGGGGGGAGTGGTTAAACGAATAGTCATGTGGTCGTAGCTATACCCAATTCTATTAGAATGTTTGAAATAGGTGAGTAAAAGATGTTTAATTAGATGTGTAGGTTAATGACTATCGTTCTGAATTTTTTATTTAATCTAAAACAACTTAAAACAGTTTCACGCATTTATAACATATAATCAAAAGATTTACCGGAACGATAAATATTTCAGCAGTTGCTTATACCAGGTAAAA
>BMAO01022542.1:0-63774 GCA_019973975.1 Trichonephila clavata
TATAAATCAACCAATAGTTTGCGATAAAAATGCAACTCTTTTTTTTAATTGTTGATGATGGTAAATACTTTGCAAATGCGGAATGTCGTAAAATTGAACCCATACTGTGTTCAGTTAACTTTATCTATGGCTTAAACTTTTCTGTTTATGGCTCCCTGACAAATTGATTTATAAAACTGAGATATCTGCAAATTTGTAATAATTAATTCATTTTGTCTTATATTTTCACATTTGCTAATGAGGATTAAATTTCAACCTGGTGCAAAAAGTTATGTCCAGAAATTTTAAATAGCCTGTTTTAATGGTGGCATGAATATAAAATTCTCAACAAATAAACCGTGACGTCATGGAACAAATTGTGTGCCAAAATCATGCAGAGCATTTTATTTTTTCCTCTCAGTTAAGAAATCAAAAATGAAACTTACTTATTGTGTTCAAAAAATTTTTAAATGCTTCAACTGATATTTTCCTCCATTCCATTTTTTAAAAAAAAAAGAGAGAGGAAGGCTCTTTCCTCCGTACACACTATGAATTTCACTTGGTTGGATCGATGTGCCTTCTGGAAAGCTCGATTTAAAAATTAAACAAAATTTGAAATCGAGGCGTTTTGGTGCCTTTTATTGGCTAATCTGCTTACGTATCTTAAAATAGGATCTTCCGGGATAGTGCAAGATTTGTACCCTACAAAAATCTCGAATATTAAAGAAACATTTGAGAGCTAGAAAATTATGATAAAAGTACTTCAATGTTGATTTTTTAAAAAATGTATGGCAAATCTTGAAATATTCGCTTAGAGGTACACACTATCGTGACTCATAATTTCAGTTTATCAAAGTTTTAAGTCTGGGTCTGCGCGATGCAGTACACACAAGCTCTTTCTTTCAATAATGTATATAAATTAATCAACTCATATAGTCATCTAAGCAATCAACATGAGCTACCACAAAAACCAAAATAATATTTAGCAGCGCATTGCATTAACCAAGCAGTCTGAAACTAAAAAATAAAATACACCATTAACTTAGACCAAAATAATATTTAGCAGCGCATTGCATCAACCAAGCAGTCTGAAACTAAAAATAAAATACACCATTAACTTAGACCAAAAAAATATTTAAGTCAGGTAAAACAGGTTTAGCTTTGATGAAAATGTTACAGATAAAAACCCTAACTTAGTGAAATTTTAGTTTAGTCTCACGATGTTAGCAATAGAGCAAGAAAAATGGTATCAACAGCTCACATTTTCAATATGAAGACAACAATTCACCAATTTCGCGACTAGTAGAGGGGATTTAATTAGAGGATCTAAATATACAAAACAATATATACCGGAAAATTTTAATCTGTAAAAGCTATTATAAATCTAAGATTGGCATAAGTTAAAATCATTTCAAAATGATCAACTTTTAAAACATAAGTACATAACTTTTTAAACATTAATCGATCAAAATACTATCTGAAAACAGATAAAATAGGCTTGTTACTGATCAAACTATCATCAACAATCCAAAAAAGTTTGAAAAGAAATAACATTTACTTAGTAAACATTTAAAACATTGAAAACAATAGAAACACACACACAAACAATGTTTACATTACTTTAAATTACAACCAAGACAAGAATTTTTTACAATACATGTAGACGTTTTATTTACTTAGTTAAAAACAATCTAAAACGTATAAATCAGTCTTAAATTTTACTTAGTATTAATGAATAAAATGAAATGGCTTTGTTTTAATTGAACTACAACCAAATTGTAATAGGAAAACTGTAAGTACAAACCGTGTTGCCAGAAATTAAAGAGAAATATTGAAATAATATTTTCTTCACGATAATTTATTCGAAACAAATTCTAATTCCATATCGGAGAATAAATAAATAAATATAATGATGTTGAAAAAAATGTAATAATTTCCAAGAAAATGAAGAATATTTTGTTGCATTAAAAATTAGATAGACATCATGTGGTGCTATAACATATTAACTAAAATTCATATATAGGCAAAATAAATTATTCTTGAATAATTTCTCAATACAGCAGAAAAACTGTGTGAAAGCACATTTAAATATTTAATTCAAAACCATTTCTGAGTTAATGACAAATTTTTTTACTTATTGATTTTTTTAACTTTATGTTCTCAAATTTTTATTTATTTATTAGTGTTTGCAATTCGTCTAGCACATAAACCAGTAGAATAAAAATTACCGTTTAGAAGTAAAGGCTTCCAAGCCATTTTGAGTTAAGTGAAACCACTCCTCCTAAAGTAAAAAAATGTGAAAAAAAACTTTCCGAAATTTTTTTTTTCTACACTACCCTGGTAACTGCTGTGCGTGTACTATCTTAATGTGCGTTTTTTCCCCCTCCGGTATCTTTAGCTAGGGTAAGATAAGGCGTAGAAGAGGACAGACGCCTGTATCATTTTGCTGAAAATTGATACAATTTTTTTTTCTTTTAGGGTAATTTTGGAAAAGAATAATGTTTCACGCGTAATTAGGTGTTTTTTTACACATCTTTAAAATAATTCACATATTCGCTTATGTGTCAATCACACGTGGTGCGAATTAATTACAAACAATTAAGTAAAGAGAAGTCTCTGAAAATATCCTTCCTGCATGTTATGAATGCATGAAGTCTGGTCAAAAAATGCAAAAGTCTTTAGAAACTCGTTAATTACGTATGCACTATAATCGAAAAAATTGAAAACTCAAAATTTTGATTTCATAAGTAAGAAAACATTGAACTTTTAATGTTGATCAGGAAACTCATAAAGGTTCTGAGAAGTTTATTATATTTGGAGCTTTAAGTGCCTTTACGTTATTTCCCTAAATTTACCATAAAATTTCACAAAGCAAAATGAAAATGTACTTAAGCATTTAAACGGATGGAAATTGTAAAATAATTACTTTTATTTTTAAAGTAAAATTATCCTTAAAAAAAAAGGAATGTTAGCTATTTGTTTATACTATTACATTAAAGATGTTTTCGTGATCCATATAAAATGGCCTTTGGATATGTATATGCTTATAAAAATATTGATTAGCATTCGTTACTTTACATAATTATTAAACCTTGAAAATTGCTTATTAAGTAGTGCGTATACGTTAAAATTAAGACAATCTATGTTAAATATAAAATATTTAAAATCTAAAACATTTGATTTTTGTGTAATATGATAACTTCAATGGTATACATAAAGTACGAGTGATGATCAGAAAAAAAAAAGATTTACAAGCCGCAGTATTAGAAAACTACATATTGTGGAGAAATTTTGTTTCTCCAGAGTGAAGACAAATGGAGCTACTTGTCATTCAGCTGGTTTGCTGGTAGGTAATGAAAGTTCTCAGACGGTTCAGGACGATTGAAATGGCAAGACGCTTAGGAAATTGGTCTCGTTTGGAAGTGTTAGCCGTGATTCTCGATTTTTATGAGCGAAGAATGTGTCCGCATCTGCCATTCACAGTCATATCGGAGAAATTTATGGTGAAGAAGCAATAGGTAGTCAACATGTAGCGAAATTGTGTCACTCTTTTTAATCAGGCAGGCAGGATGTTGAAAACTTCAATATGGCAGAGAGTGGTCGGCCAAGTTCTTCAACGGCAGAAATCATCAGGGCACGAATTGAAATGATTCAAAATGATTGACGTGTAACGTTGAGTGAAATATCGTCAGAGCTGGAACTGAGCTATGGTAGCGTGCAGTATATCGTTTCTGATGTGTTGCGATATTCCAAGACAGTGCTGTGAAAACATCCACCGTGACCTGTCTCAATAGATAGGGACCTGATTTCTACCAAGACGGGTTAAACAAGTTGGTTCTGCGTTCTGATAAATGTCTAAATAGACTTAGTGAGTATGTCGAAATGTGATATGCACGTATGTGTATCTTTTATTTTTCGTCTATTGTTAATAAATATTTCTTTATTCGACTTGTAACCTTTTTTTCCTGATCACCCCTCGTATAATACATTAAAGGAGCTAATGAACACTCCAAAAATTGTAACAATGGGCTATTCGCGAGATCTATCCTCTGTTACTCAGATTTTTTTTTATCTTGCAAAATTGGCATTTTGAGCTAGAAAACTCAACTCCGAAAATGAACGTCTCTACCAAATAGTATATAAATAGTCAGAGATAGACAAATAGCAGTAGTAGTAGGTGTGTGGACAATATTGCCAAGATGGCACTGCCTGAATTATACTACTTGAGATTTAGATCTGGGAGTATTTCTCTTTAGTAAGTTTTAGAGTTCGAATCTCATTTCACATAAGTAGAATTAATTCTTACTATTTAGCTTGTCTTGCCCGCGCACATTACGTACTCAATTCTAATGTTCAAATTAATAAAAGTAAATTATTGTGAATACCCGTTTGTAATAATTTCATATCCGATTTAATGGTTTCTCAATCCATGCAGCGTTCGGATCTCCCCGGAAACCTGAACAATCAGCGAGCCTCAACCAACACGAAAGGGAGGTACGCTGAAAAAATAAATACTCCATTAAATCAAAATAAATTGGATAAAATTGAGAAAAATGCCTTATTTTAATTGATAAAAATTTTGATTGAACAGCGTAGACAACAGTTTTTTTTAGTTGAGTCACAAGAAAATTTCTCAAATGAGGGAAATTAAAATTAGATGCACATTTATAGAAGATTCAGATTAGGAAAGGGTACCAAATAAAATTTTATTCACACATTAAATATTAAATTATAGGCTACAACGAAAAAGTAAATTTTGGAAATATATATTGATACAGAAAGGAAATTGTAATAAAAGCAAAATAAAAATTTAGCATATCATTCATTATGTATTATTCATATCATTATGAATTTACAATTACGATATTAAACAAAATTGAATTGTAAAGAGAAAATAATACTGTATTATGAAACCTTTTTTTTACCTTGCAAGGGTATTGGTACAAATATTACAAAATATACATAAAAATATCAGATAGAATTAAATTTATAAAAATAAAGGATTCTTAGAATTGTTGAATAATTATTAAAATATCCTTTATTGAAAAGGGAGGAATTAAAATTTAATATTATTAAATTAAGGTTTACTTAAAGTGAAGGAAAAATTCACTTTGTATACTATAAAAATCTCTGTAGAAAATTCTCAAAATATGCAGGGAATCGTAGATTTATACACAAGAATAATATGTTCATGAAAATGAACAATTTCCGACATTTCGATAAAAAAATTTTCTAATCCCACTTTTGTACCCCCGGTATATGTATATGTTAATTATTGGAATAAATACATAATGTGAGTCATATTTAAGATATTAAATATTTAATTGTAGCTCAAATTTTATCGCTCGTTGATACTATATACATATATATATTGTGTGTAGTTCAAAAAATTATGCTTTTCAATTTTAGAGTTCATTTAATCCATTCTGAACAAGGAAGCTAGATTTAAGCGGTATTAAAATGATATAAGCTTCAATTTAGAATAATGAACATCATCCGGTTCACCCCATCTGCACAATTAGAGTAAATTGTCAAAAATAAAAGTGTTTATTATTGAGTTAGAACTGGGAAGGAAAATAGAGTTAAGTTAAATCAAAATCGCGTACGAATCCATCTTTGCCCACAGTGACAACAGCAGATTTCGTTTCAATAATGCTTTATATAAAATCATATATATTGTTAATACATTGTAAAATAGTATTATATTATTATGATGAAGTGTTATTCTGTATTCCTGCACACATTTTTAGTTTTTATACCTGCATATAAATATTCAAAATAAAAGGAAAATATAAGTAAAATATTTATAACTGTTAGCTATAATTAAAAAATGCTGCAGAAAAAATAAATGTATTATAATCCTTACTATTTTTTCCGAGAAGAAAATTCTTCATACTCCACAGAATTACAATGAACAACCTTTTTAAGCACCCTTCACTGTTTTAACTCTTCCCAAAAAACTAAATTTGCAATCCGTCAGCAAATCTGAGCGAAACTTACGAATAAAAGAGAGAGAAACCTCTTGGGTTTCCGTCACTATGTGGCGCATGAAAATCAATACAATCGATTATGTTACAATGTTAGAACAATAGTTGGATATCCATAGTGGACAGTTGTAATCATTTTATCAGTTTGTCTAAAAATTGATAATCTAGTACACTTGAGAATATAGTTTTTGTATATAGTCAGCATTAAGTTTAACCCTGAGAATTTTTGTTTCTAATAGGGCTGCGCATCGGCATTTAACCTTTGCAGACCTAGTACATTCCCCAGTAGCTGGTATCACTTTTTAGTGCAGTACCATATAGGCGATAAAAAGTACCGCAAGTAATTTTGACGCCCTTTTCCTCCCCAGAGGGAGACACTTGAGCTCTGGCAATGCGAAACCGCTCTTAGGCTTTTAATTTTGCCGAGAGCACCCAAGCCAAACAAGCACTCAAAGGATTTTTTTCATGCTGTATAATCATACGACATGGCTGCTGTCAATTTTCTGCATCGTGAAAATCCACCGACTTGGGCCGGGGTCAAATCCGCAACTATGGGTGCAGAAGGAACGCGACAAACCACCCCACGCCACCCAGCCGGTAACCCTGAAAGATTGTGTGGTATTGTTGAATTCACAGACAAGGGTCAAGGGTTGGGAAAATATTAACAAAAGAGACTAGTTGTATCACGAGATACAATACATTTTTGAGCACATTATTTTAAAATTGAAATAAAAATATATTTTAATGTATTATTAATACATCATGAAAATAATTAATCAAAGGAAAACCTTATTGTAAAAAAATAATTCTAGGAGATTATTTTTCCCTAATACTTGATAGCCCTGCAATTTAAAAAAATAATTAAATGATAATTCTGTTTTAAATATATTTTTTGGCAACGAAAATCAACTTTCTTTTTCTTTTATAATTAAATTTAAAATTTAATCTTATGTATCATTATAAAGATATATATTTGATTTACAGTCACTATACAGAGTAGCATTACATCTGATATTTCTGGTTTATCTGGTCAAAAATATTTGTAGACTTATTTTGTAGAGAGGTTTTGTATAAAAAATTCGAAGAAAACGACAAACTGTGCACGGATATTCGTATGTAAATTAATTCATATGATTTAACTGTATATAAATTTGATACATAGAATTTCATTTTTGCATTTTTAAAATCTGTAGATAATTTTCTGATCACCTATGCAGTGAAAACCGATAAATCAAATTCTTACTCCAAATTCAGCTGTTCTTACTCGTAATGTATATCATATCAAACGTTTTTCTCCTTACTGCTTCACAGCCGATAACGCTCCTTAAAGGTATCTCTTTGTTCATCAAATGTCTAGGGTTCTTAAGAAATTGGTAGATAAAATTCACTTAAGGAAAATAAAGATTTGATATTCGTAAGTACGCGTAATACAGTTTGTAATAATCCATTGCTACATTTTTTCTACAAATACATCCTTAAAAAAATATCTCTTTAATATTCTAAAAATCGGATTCCAGTAGCTTAGACGAATTGATGATACAAATTTGCCAACCTATCTCCTTAAGCAATTTGGTTAATTTGCTAGTAATCTTTTTCCCACATAAATAATAGAAAGGATAAACGATGAAAATGAATCTTTTAAACATACATTTTCTTCAAGAAGCAACTATTAGAGCGTGAAAAACCAGCAGGCGTTTTATTTGTATTGACAATGCAATAATCATTTTTCTTTTCTTTTTAAATAATTCAAAGGTTCGATTTTTTTTTTTGTAGAAATATATAACTAAAAAATATTTCTGTAGGAATAGATGACTAATATTTTTATTAAAAATATTTTTCCTTCCTTAAATAACTGATTACATAAGCATTTTTTTAAAGCAACGCTTTTTAGCGGTCATATAACTATTCCATTTTGGTGTGAATTTTTTTCAACCTTGTCAATATTAAAAAATAAAATTCTGATAATAAGATATTTTTATTAAAAAGAGAAATTTGATTTGGTGTTAAAGCTCTGAATAATATTCCCTGATATTGCAATCTTTTGAAAGAATCAAAAGTACTACAATTTTTTTTAAAAAAAACAGAGCTCAGTTTAATTTTTCTCCATTTGTGCATTTTTTCAAATATTGTTTTTCTGTCTATATAGTTAAATATTTTGTATGTATAGTTAAAAAATTTTGACAGTTTGAAAGTTATTATTTTCCTTTGAATAGAACTTTCTTTAGGTAAACTTCTAATGATATAAATAAAATAGTATAGTGTAGTAAATTTTTTAAACTACTTTTAATAATTTTAAAGTCGTTAACCTTGTTTATAATATATTAGAAGGAAACTTTTTATGTTAGAATAAAAAGAGAACTTTAATTTTAAAATTTTAAATATTGTTCAGAGATAGTGTGACCCGTTATATGAAACGCTGTAAACCAAAAAGGGAATTTTCTTTCAAGAATTTCATTACAATTTTTTTATTTAGAATGACTTAGATGCTGAAATATTCTTTCTTTTTGTAGGTGAATGTAATTGAAACTTTTTCAAAAACTTGAGAATTTTTATTTTCCGTTTCATGAACCTGTAATGATATAAGTGAAAACATAAATTAATGTGATTCATCGCAGCATGACCCTTTGAAGTACACATTGCAAACTAAAAGTCGATGGAGCCAATTTAATTTTCTTCTTTAAAATAATTTGAATTTTTATTTGCTTGTTTTTTCGGATATTTATTAATGAAAATATTTTGAAGGCTAAGTAATATTATTTTTGTGAGTGAAAATATGATGATAAAAAATAAGAAGAAAAAGTAATAAATTTTCAAACAAAACGCATTACACTTATTTATGCCTTTATTTATTTAATGTTTTTAATTCTTTCAGTATTAAAATGTGCATCTTTATAATAAGCATACACAATTATTTGGAATATAAAACATGATTCACTTAAAAATTTTGCAAAAAAAGAATTACTTATACTAATAATATTTGTAATTAAAAAATAATGAACAACAAAACTGAAGAACACTGAATAACATAACGATTATCATGTGATACAATTGAGCTTTGAGTCTTTAATTCTTAAATTATACTTTTTAACTCTTAAGAGTTTAAAAGAAACTAAGGCTAAGGCTTATCAGACTTTAATTTTAATTGTTTAGATCAGCACTGCAGAAAAAACAACCTTAAATGTAAAAATATTTTTAAATGCTCCATTTTTTTAAAAAAAAATTTAATTAGTTTTACTCATTTTTCAAACTTTTTATTTCTTGTCCTATTAATAATAAACTTATCCATTCTATTATTTTTTCAGATTAATTTTTTTTAAATTTAACATCAAATTTTATTTAGTCGCACCATAAATGTGTCAAAAAACAAAGTTTTTTTTTTAAAGAAAAGAATAAATTCATAGTTGAAATTTAATTTACTATGCAAATTTACCTTCGATTTAAGTTGTTTTTAATTTTGATAAATTCAGATATCAGTTTTCTAAAAACTGTTTATTTTACCAAATCCTAGAGCGTCACGACAGCTTTTTGATGACGAATTCATAGCTTACTGTAGCCCATTGGAGTAGTAAAAAAATCACAACAGCTAACACAACGATCTCAATGTCATGAAACAATTCAGCCTTAAATCCTATCTTTGTAGCCATAACTTGTGGCTAACAATGGTCCTATTTTGTCATTTCCGCATCCACAGTCACCAGCCATTCCAAATTTGACCTCAATTGAACCTAAAAAGGAAAATTGGGTATTTATTTAGAGAAAGCTCAACCAATGATGAGTCTAGAAAAATTATCTTAGTCATTACATGCCTATATTTTTCGGACCGGGAATCAATTCTCGTAATTGCATAATGGAGGGTAATGTGTGCCGTGCGTCTGCCCGAAATTACCCTTTTAGAACGATTGACGCCAAAAAGAATTCTTCTATAATGGAATCTATTTCTGGTGTTCATTACCTTCTTCCTTATACGTGAAGCGCTGAGAGTTACATTACAGGCTCTCCAATCCTATAAACATCATTTACTGTGCTTTGTGAAATAATTTCTTCCGAGGCTTGTTTTTTCCATAGCAACTTTGAATATGTGGATCTTTTAAAAGGTATATTTGAGGAAATGTATTGTTCTTATGTTTTAGAATTTAGTACAAATTCTGCAATCTTTCATGTGAAAAAACTATTGAAAATGTGTATATAATTGTATTATTGCGATAATACTTGAGCTAACTGTAATCATATGCTAGTGAAAACTTGAAATAGAGATGAGAAGAGATCTTTTGAATCTTTTTGATGGAATGTTAATTAAATACATAAAAAAGAAGAAAGGTGTTACTTTTTTCTTAGTTTCAATAATTCTTTAACAAAATAATTTTGTTTGATGGTAGGGATAGAGTGAGATGCCAACTCAACTCGTCACTTGACCGAGGCCTCAGAATTACGAGGTCCGTCGCCAATAGCTCTCGTGTTGCCTTTGAGTTCGACGTTAATTAAAAATCAAATCAAATTAATCACATTTTAGTGAGAAACATGAGCATAGTAAAAATATCTGTTTTCTATTTTTCTGTTAATAAAAGAAATAATTCTAAAACCTTCTAATAAATTTGATTTTCATGAATCATTAAATTATCTCATTACATTTTTAAAAAAAATTTTTTTTTACATTTTTGATCATTTAAAAAAAATTGAATTCAAAGAGCGATAAATTGAAATAATAATGCTTCTGGTATTTTTAATTTTGAAAGAAAGAATAAATTCAAGCCTACAATTTAAGAAAATCCAAAATATTTATCATCATTTATCTTTTAAATTAAATGTGTTGAATATAAGTTTCTTGTGAAGTTATTCCTGAAATTTAAAAAAAAAAGTCGATAAGATAAAATTTAGCATTTTTATTCACATTTTATAAAATAAACTTTAATTAAAGGGAATTTAAAAATAAAAAGGGGAATGATTTTTTGTTATCTTATAAATATTTAATTTATTGGTTGTGTTTTCCCCGCACATTGAAAAACAATATCTTTTTAATATTTAGGTGTATTTATTTGTATAAATTGTACTTTACTGCTAATGGGATATTAGGAAAGGTATAATAACTGACATATTAATGTATTATAGCAATGTAGCATCTCAGAAATATTTATTAAGATAACATGTATTTAACTTTCAAATATCCAATACCATTATACTGTATGAAACGTAATTATATGTTATAAATCAACACAATTTAATATTTTATTTTCCTTCTAGAAAAACCAATTCCCCCCCCCCCCAGTTTTAATCAGTTTTGGGAGCTACATTCTAATATATTAAAATTTCAGTTTAATAAAACCTATTTTCAGCTCTTTTTACTAAGTTTTTGATTTTACACAACATTTAAGAAAGAATTCGAGTTTATTAATCCTATTGATAAGAAACTAAAAATCTTTTTCAGTTGTTCAAATAGTCTTGTTATTGAGTGTTATGCTTTTAAGTTATTCCAAAACGTTCCATAGATAGATGTTTAGCCCCTTAAGTGGCCAACTTTTTGTCCAAAATGTTCCAAAAAGACGCACATTTTGCTATATTCCATATAACTAATCATAATACTTAACAAAATGTGAAAATGGCAGAGTTCTGATTTAATTTTTAATTTTAAAGTTTTCACACTACTTTTTTTTATGATTGTGGAACACAAGCCCCTCTAAATATTTGCTTTTTTTTGTTACTACACTCTGCATTCTATGATGAATGTTCCATATATTTAAGAGAATTTCTCTCATACTTGCAGAAAAATTTCATGCACACACAATTTGAAACATGGTTTAATACTAAGTCTTACATTGCTATGGGGACATAGATAATATCAGTTTTTTTTATTTATCTTTACATTTTCATTTCTTCTCAAGCATCAAACTGTATATTGTTTTACCAATCCCCATTCTTTATCGAATATTTTCAAGAATCTAATTTTTTTTTGCCTCAATGAAAGTTCCCGCCTTCACCACAATGTAAATCCCAGATGAGAAGTATTTCAATACCTTGGACAAACTGCATCTCTTAAAAACACACACACACACACACACTAGCACTAATAATCTTGTTATAAGAATGAAAAATATTTGCAAATAAAAGATAGAAAGAAGAAAATTTCTGAGCCTGTACAGCGTACGGGCAAACCTGTTGTGGTTAGCTTTCAGTAGCCTGTACGGTGTACGAGCAAAACAGTTAAGGGATTAATGAACAAAATTAAATTTAATTTTCAATTTTACGTGATGGTGTTTAAAAATTTAATAACTACACCACTTCCATCAACTAGTAAATTTTTATTATTTGCTACATATTTATGTTTCTTAATTTAATTTTTTACCTTCACATCTATCTTTTAATACATATATACTTAGATGCTCCTTACTTAAAGGTTTCATTACCTTAAAATGGAACAAATTTATTGTGATCCCTAAAACATACTTTGTGCATTTATCTGCTGCGATACATGAAAAGAATGCTATTTTGAAATAAAATTATCTACGCTTGATGGTTTTGAATTAAAATTTTGAATCTATAATACAATTTGTGTTTCAAATAAACTCCTACGTTCATAAGATTAAATATCTTTCTTATTATCAATGAAGGATCGTCTCTGTGTGTGATCGTGCTTAGAAATCTTAAATATTTCAATATATTTCGTAGTAATAAGTGAGTAAACAGAGACACTATACAAATGACTATTCAACCATGAAATTTTCACAAGAATAGAAGTTTCTTTTTCTTACGCTTGAAAATATCGTGGGAAACCTTTTTACTTCCGTGTGAATCGCTACAGTAACTATAAAAGAATTTTAAATTATTCATGCTTTTAAACTTGATTCGACAATAGTATACGTAAATGTCCAAATGCATATTTAATATAAGTTTATTAAATATAATTAGATTTATTTATTAAAATAATTTAACAGAAATAATGAATAAAAGATGCTACATTTATTCTATCAAAATTTTAGTATTCACTCAATTTTAAGTATAAATATATCATTGTATGCTTAAAACTAGTAGAATTATACGATTAACTTTTAGCTAGTAATTAATTCTAATGTATATTTTAGTCTGAGAAATAAGTCCATCAAAGCGTTCATAGAAAAATTAGAGTAATAACTAGGCCCGAATCTAAAACAAAATGATGACAACTTAATGTATAAAATAATAAAATAAATGGTTTATATTTGTAAAATTTCCCATTCTTTATGTTTCAATACCAACTAAAGTTATTTTTTTGTACTTGTGTTTTTACTTTAAGTATTTATTATCTCAATTTTTCAACAGCTAATATTATTCTGAATGAAATCAGACAATTGATGGCAAATTCACATTCCGTTAAACTTTAATTGCTGAAGAATCATCATCTTATTTTAACCAGAAGCATTAAACTATATTAATAATAAACAGTGTACTATGTTCATGTTACGATATAGTTTTGTAGGGCATTTTCTTTCTAAAAAAGTTGTATAGAGCAATTTTTAATACTACGTTGTTTGTAACATTATGTTACTGTACATTATTTTAAGTAAAATTTTGTTACATTTTTTCCCTCATAATATATTTTTTCAATAACCTAGCGAAAAAAAAAAGAGTTTGTTATAGAATCAATTCTTATCCAGTGTACTATTGTTTACCATAATAAGATTTTAATACTACCTTTTTTCTTGACAATTTAATAACTGTATTTAAATTATGATTTTATTTTAAACATAAAATATGCAAAACAAATTGCTCATGTTTCATTTAAAACAATGAAATATGTATGATTTAGTATTTCTTACATAGATATTTAACACATTAAATTTTGAAGTAACAAGTTCATATAGCTAACAATGAACAGGTTAATGTGTACAAATTAACTATTTAATTAGATTTTACGATTCGTTTAAGCAATATCAAGTGAACGTGGTCGCGATATTAGAGCTGCCGTTGTCAATTGAAAAGCCCGAATCCCGGTGCCACTAAATACCCACTATGCAGAGAGCGTGGTGCACATTAAGGGGGTTCATCCGTGTGACGGCCTGTTTTTTAAGCATTTTAGAGAATTTTTTTCACGACCAGTAAAAAGATAAAACTTTAATTTTTTTATCATTTATTTATATGTATTTTAAGAGAAGTTATGTAAATGTTTAGCCACACACAAAGATATCCAATTATAGCGCTCTGAACACACCCGCCTCGAAAATGTAGACGCTCACTTCATCCACGATTCTGGCTGATTGGCTTATTTGAAATAAAAAAAATTAACGGTGTTTTAATCTATAAACTTAAATGCGCAAAATGGATTATATTCGATTGAAAATATTAAAAATTGGATTTTTGGTGGACCTCTGAGAAGAAAAAGTTTCGAATTTCATGGAGTTTTTTGTTGTGTTTTTGTTATAAAAAATAGAAATATTTTGATTTTTGAAATAATCGTAGTCCATTTGGTGCGTTTGTATGTGCTGAGTCCACCCTATAAATTTGAAGTCCTTCGGTCGAACCGTTCTTGAGATATGATGGAGGAAAGTTTGAAAAACACAGTTTTGAGAAAAACGCGTTTAGAGTTTCAAGTCCGATTAAAACTATGAAAATCTTAACTTATCCTCAATCAGAGATGCCTGGTGGCGAAGACTAAAACAAGTTCGACGAAATATTGAATAACTATAGATATTTCCTTTTGAACCTCTACAAACTTGTATGAACGTATATTTGCATAGAAGCGTCAATGGTATCAAGCCGACTGTACACAATAGGCCCAGCCTTCGATTGCCAACTCAGTGCTCTGAACAGCTGTTTTTCTAACACTTGATTCTTTATAAAGACTTCGAATTTTAAGAAATCCCTTTACCGCCGCATTCTAGACATGTTAAAAAGGCAAATTATGGAGAAAAAAACTTTTTTCCACTTTTTGAACCCATCACAGGGGAACCCCCTTAAATCTGTTTAGGTTCAAAGCCCTCACGTTGATATGGCGTGGAAATTTGGAAAGAGAGATAAAAAAGCTCAGGTGTCCCCCTTGCCTCTTGACCGTGATTTAAAATTACACGGTTTGACATCATTAGTACTAATACAGCTTCTGTGAGTGCGACGTTAATAAAATCAAATTAAAGCAATAAGAAAATATTTTAAGATATATTGATTAATGAATATAACTAAAATGCATGTATAATATTAAAATAATACAGGGTTTAATTTATCAGAAATATTTATTCATAATTTTGTTTTCTTAAGTTTTCTTGTTTTTGCTGTGAATAATATTTAAATGTCTAAATTAAAATTGACTTTGAGAAAAAGTTTTTAAACATAAAGATCAACATAATTTTAACCATGTAAAAAACCATACATTCTAAAAATACACATGTTCTGCATGCATAAGTAACGTGACTACACAGATTGTTTCATTTTTATCCTTGTTAAATGAACTGGAATTTCTAGTCCTAGAAATTCTTTTTCGCAATACGACAGAAATCTCATTCTAAAATCTACACACCACACAATTTTTCACAAATGGTTCTCTAATTCTCCCATTTGTTTCAAAGCAGGTCTCTATATTTGGATACAATCTCGACCCCACGAAGACACAACAAAACGTTATGCAAAGCGTCCATCAGCAGTGGAAGTGTTCTTCCATTTGTGACGAGCGATGCATCCATCATGGAGGGTACTGAAGCGTAGAAAAGAAAGTTCAGATGATATCGCAGAGGGAGAGAGTCCATTTGCTTTGATGGATGGGGCGTGTGGAGAGAAATTGACTGGACGACGTTTCCGGGCACGCGACCTGACCATTCTTGGCCCTGGGCTGGGCGGAAAGTCACACTTTGATTCATTTTTCATGTTATAAACTTGGGAAAGATCGAAAGTTCAAACTTCAAGCAAAGTTTTCTTTTAGCTTTCTTTTAAAAAATCTGAAGCTTAAGATTTTTACACCAAAATACACTCATATTTTGAAAAATATAGTACAAGGAAGTCAGGAAACTGGAGAATCATTTTTTATAAAAATGCTAATTTTTTTTTCTTTGCAATTTATTTAGAAAAGGTGAACATAAAGTCTAAGATAAACATATTTTTCTGGATGAAAAATTTAAAACCTTTAATTAAACAAAAATAAAGACAAGCATTTATTTGTGATGAAATATGAGCAAAATATTTTATTCTTAATCTTCATATTTCAAAATACTAAAAAAGTATAACGTATTACTTATAATATATTATAAAACTCCCAAAGCTCTGTAATCATTAATGCAAATTATACATTTTAATGTGTAAGAGTAAATGAATTTAAAATATTTTATGGAATTAGTAATAAAAGGATTTAATTTATCAAATCAGTTCAGTTATTACGTAATCCTTTCGAAACAGATTTGGGGGGGAAAGACGTCACATAATTCAAATATTGAAAGTTTAATACATTTTCTAGGAAAGTTTCATACATTTTTTTCTACATTTCTTTCAACAAATATGTTCAACAATATATTCAACTATTTGATCTATGTTCTGCTATATATTCAATTAGTTCATACATATTCTATTATATAGTCAACTAGTTGATATGTATTTTACTATATATTCAACAAGTTCATTTATCAATCAAATACTGCTAGATTTTTTTAAGTTTAAAACACACGAATAACTTAAATTTGTGACGCGAAAATTTTCATTAGTAAATCCCTCTCTCAGTCAGGTATATATATATTATAAATATAATATACTCCTTTTATATTTTAATCAGATATGTGACTTTATAAGTATTATTGTTTATGATGAGTTATAAGAATTTTTGTATATATTCCTGAAATCTTTGTTACAAAGTATGTTTGATGTAAATTAAATGAAAAAATTGGAATTAGTGAAATAGTTTTGATTTAATTTTGAATCCTATGTGTATTAACGTTCGAATTCTTAAATTACAAGTTATTATAGAAAGATGTCATTTTATAGAAACCGGAAGTAAATTATACATTATTATTGATAAAAGCAAGATGCCATACATTTTCAATATCTGCAACTTATATTCAACCGTGAAAGTTCATATTGAAGTTGTTTGAAGTTTCACAACGAGAGAAATTCATCAAAACAAAGCAGTAATTTTTTTTTAAAACATCTACTACCAATAGCTATTTTAATTAGTTGATTCAGAATGACCATGAATGTTCAATTTTAAAATTATTTCAACCTGCACAATTCAAATAAATACTGTTAAAAAAACAAGAAAAATTTTCAGAAAATACTGTTTTTTATAAAATAATTTTCAGCAACACATTTATATTTCTTTGAGAAAAAAAATACTCATTTTTTACAAACAAAAGTACACAAAATAACTTTAAGTTTTAAAGGACTTTTTTAAATCGAAACTGATATAAGAATATAAATAATTATCGTTAAAAAACATGCCCCATTTTTACACGAAATATTTACGTGAAACTTTCATCTCAAGTATAGCCTGTGTTATTCCTTGTCTTACTTTATAAAGTATTTTGACTTATCCATTCGCTTTATCCATGGAAGCATAATCATGAAAATTTAAAGCAGTAATATACATCAGCATTGTTTAAAAGTCTGGTTTTTCATGACTAATATTTTAATTTCTCTGCTTTTTTCAGTTCTTGAAACATTTTTGATATAGTTAAAGCGTTATAAAAACAAAGTAGGTACGATTTTTCTGACTCATATTTTCAGCTTTTTGATTTATAAATGAAATATACTGTAAAATCTGGCGTATAATGTGCACTTATACTTTCAGGCAATTATTTCTTTTTTGGTATATTTAGAAAAATACAGAAAAATAGTACAATATTTTTTCACACGCACACACAAATGGTAATATTATAGCAAAATAGTATACTTATAAAATTACAACCCTTCAAGTTCATAAGGACTGTCATTTCTTTTAAATAAACAGTATTTAGGTCTATGTAGAAGTCTAGTTATTTTTTCTGCTCTCATCTTTTTTTATTTTTAAAGCTCTCGTATTTATACCCGGCGTATACCGCGCGCCCATAAATTTCGATTTCCAATATTATAAGCTATAGATACACATACTGATATGGCAGTCGCAACCATGATAAGTAAGCAAAAGTTTGTCATATGTTTCGTAAATTTATTTCCTTTATTTTAATAGTATGTTAAACCGTTTTTGAATCCTTGTATAACAGTTTTTCATTTGATTGATGATTGAGTTTATCAGCTAATTTGTTGTTTGCAATAACGTGATTTTTTAGATATCGAAAAATAAGTAAATAACATTGTCCTTATAGCAACGATATTTCAAACCGTTTAATTTTTTTTGTATTGTAGTTTTTCAATTGAATGATGCTTGATTCTATAAACTGATGCGTTGATTGTTTGAATGTATTAACTTTATTCTTTAGATATCAAAAGAGAAGCAACATTTAATTTAAGCACACAGAAACTTTGCTGCTTTTCCACCATAGATTTTATTTTCACTTTAACGAGTACCTTGTAGGTAATGTGCAGATTATCTAGGTATTTTGATAAAAGAAACAATTTTCGGCACTTTAACGGATCACTCTAGTTAATATACAGATTAACTGATTTCTCCACGTTAGCAGTAATATATGTATCATAAAATCCGTCGTATAAAGCGCACTTTTAACATAAAAGGGAGATCGAAATTTGTGGGTGGGCGTCATACGCCGGGTATAAAAATGAAAGCTTCAAAAATAAAAATGGAGATGATTATAAAAAAAGTAGAATTCTTTACGGATTGTAATACTGTTTATTTAAAAGAAATGACGTGTCTGATGAAGTTAATTGGCTGTAGTCTGAGAAGTACACTATTTTTTTTTTCATCCAAAAACCTGGGATAATACTTCGAATAAATTATTACAAAACGCAAGAGCATTGCCCACGTACATTTCAGGCTTCTTCGTAAAAAAGGGGGCTATACGGCGAATACACCTAAAAATGAAAAAAATATTACTCTCTTTTTATCGATAGTTGAATTTAATGAGGAACTTTATAAATTTAGCGTTTATTTTCTTTTATTTTTAGCTATAAGTTAAATGATATATGAATATGAGTCGTAAAATATAGACGTGTAATGTTAAATCTTGATAAATAAAAACATGCCACATTATTAATAGGTTTCAGGAACATTCTTCATATTAGAAACCATTAGTGAATATCGTATTTAAACTAATTTCCATCCAGCGATTCAGTTTTAAGAGACACAGAATACTATTTAAGAGAATTTCTATATTACGATCAACGATAAATAATTCAAATTATTTGATTTTCTTTAATGGGCTGTGTTTTATTTATAAATCGATAAACAGGCGACTTTTCCGCACAAAATATCTAATTTGGGAATTTATGTAGTTTTTTTTTTTATAAATGCAAATGATGAAAAACAATTTTATAAAAAATATATTAAACTAACATAACATGAAGGAGTCTCTGAATGGCGTTCAATTTTTCTCAAGATTTAGAAGCATATTGTTCATATTTCCTTTAAAAAATGACTGTTTCTAATTTACGTGTTTTTGAAGCAATTTGAAAGATTTTGAGATGAAACTTAACCATCATTGGGGTATAGACACATAAATAATGTAATGTAATTAATTATCTTTTATGATCATATCTTTGAAAAGAAAATTTACTTTCACGAATTGCTTATAAAAAACTCGAAGATTCGCAGCCTTTTTCTGTGCATTCTACCCTTCTCAAAAAAGTTTCCTCTATTAATTTCAAGATCTGATACCGAAACATATGTTTTCTTTTTTGATGTAACGACGAAATTTTAGAATATCTTTGCTCTCCGCACGAAAATGGCTTCTTAAAAAGTAAAAGTATTTTTAAAGAGGAAATGGCTACTGATAGAAAAATATTTACTTTAGCGGCCATTTCTATTTTTATTCAAATTATTTAAACTATCTTTATGAGATAAATGACTGCCGACAAAGAAAATCTTTAAAAAGTTCATGCAATTTAAAATGTTGCATAATTGAGCTGCAATAAATCAACATCAACGATATTCAATTTTACTTTCGTCTTGTTTCTTAATTCTACTTCTTCTTTCCAAATTTCATTGTGCGATCGAGATTTTATATATTTTGCAAATAGCTGTCGGAAATGCCTTGTATGGTTATCCTTAAATTAAATTTCTCAACTGCATTGCATTTTGTTTATAGAATAGCTTCAGTTGAAATAAAAGTATCAACATTCGAAAAGTTATTTCTGATATTTATTGAATTGTTTTTAGCTTAGAAATGTGTGTATTACGGTATTAGTTTTAAATATTTTGTATTTCTTGATATTTCTGTAATAATAATATTGTAATTTTGAACCATTTTCAAAGGACGAAGGTGGATAGTAAACCTTGTATCTTTTCCTTAAGTAATTTTTATGACATTCTTTTAAAATCGTCTCTATTCAATATGCTCTCCAGTTATGTCGTGTCCATTATAAACCCATCGTATAGATGTATATATTAAAATTCTCAAGGTTCAAAATCCTTGCGTTGATATGGTGTGGAAATTTCGAATGTGGTGCCTCGTTATATGACCTCAATTCATTATTACGATTCCAACAATATTCGTCTTACGATTGACTCTAGTATATTAAGCACGACAATTAAGACTCGAAATCATGATTCGTCTTGAGATTTTCCTTTAAAAAGGTCCACAATTTCAATCTTTAGTTGTTATAAATTTGATAATACGAGGGCAATTCGGAAAGTAGCTTCAGAATCGCTGTAAAAAAACAAACTAGGACAGAGGAAGAAAAGATTTATTTACTTATCAAAGGTACAACTCTCCTCTATTTTTCTACATAGTATCCCCATTATTCAAGCACTTTTTGTACCATTTTACCTGTTGCTTCTGTATAAAAAGCGGTCACCTGTGATTTTAACCAATGTTTCACAGCGTTTTTAAGTTCCTCGTCGTCAACGAAAGGCTGTCCCCCAAGCCACTTCTTCATTGCAGTGATTAGATGGTAATCGGATGAGATCAACACTCACTACAGACAGCGTTCCATTTCGTGATTTTTAATTGATGTACTTCAATCCTTGAAAAAGCGCATCCATTGACGCTCTACACCTTCACTCACAATGTTTGGCCCGAAAAAGGCACACAATTCATGATGAATATCCATTGCTGACAGTTTTTTCTCTCCTTTTGGTCCATTGAATTCTTAACATTCCTCACACCTCACATTTGGCGGGATTTTCTATGGTGACACACATTTTGTCACGTTATAACTAGCAAACTCTTGGCCCTACGACACTCTCATTCGCTGACTGGAAGCTTACTGAATCAGAGATTGCTGGTGCATTCAATTGAGGGCACTCCTAACCGTACTTCCAGCGCAACGCCCAAACAGCGGTTAGTTTCCGAATTGTCCTCGTATTTTGTGCTTCTGATAACGGCCATTACTGTATTCACACAACTTTAAATTTATACTTTTTTAAAAAATAAAACACATCATTCGAATTTTTTGAAATAAAATTAAAATTTCGAATGATGCATTCCACGCATTAGAGTAAGAATGATACTTGAACAAAAGGATATTCATACGGTATGTGGGATGAAATTTTCATCGTCTTTTTTAAAAAAAAAAGAAAGAAAAGAGTGGGAAATAGATATTATTAATTGGCGTATTTTAATACACAATATTAACTATACAATTAGTGAATGGATGAAGAGTGTCATTACATCACGATCTATTTGTGGAGGTCATTATATGTATTCATTTTTTTTCTTTGTAGCGAAATCACAGTTCTTTTTCAAATGAATCATCACAACAAAATATTTTTTAATGTTTTGTAAAAAACTGTTTTGAATATATAAAAAGGTAGACTTTTTTTTTCAAATTAAAAACAGTGCTCGAATCTGGCTTGATGCCTGCCTTTATTTTTTTAAAAAAATTATGCTTACAAGCGAAATTGTTGGGTTTTATTATAAAGATTGATCGATACGAATAAAGTATACTCTAGCTAATTATAAAACGAATAGTTACATTTAAGATATTTAAATATGCATGATGATTGCTTGTTATAACAGAATATCAAGCTCTACTTAAAATTGCATTCTATCGTTTTTTGTTACCCATACATCTAATTTTTGTGAGTTTAAAAAATCTATTTACTCCCAAAAATAGTGGCTATTGTGAACTTTAAAGATGGAATTTGCGCCTGAAACATCATGCATGCTTGTGTTTGTTACAGCAGTAGTAATTACTCAAGTAGCTTATTCCTGAATACAAATGGCATTACGGATGTGAAAGATCCGTATACGGTTTTAGAAAGGTAAACATAGAAATTATTGTACCAGGACAATTCTTCTCATTAGTTTTCTTTTCCTTAATGACGAATGGAATACATAAATTTTTTTAAAAAGATTAACTGCCTGAATTTTGAATATTTTTTCGATTTTTAGCAAAATGGGAATTAAGATTATGTACCAACTGATAGACTTAGAAGTTCTAAACTTTTCTGTAATTTCTACTTCAATCTATCAGAAGCTATAAGATAAAAATTTTACTTTTAAACGAATTTTATTTTTTATTCAATGGCACTGTTGAAAAAAATTGTTACAATAAATCTTTATATAATATATAAAATGGATCTCAAAAGGATTATTTATTCTCTTATCCGAAAATATGCATGGATTGTATATTGTTTTCTTCTCTTTTTTTTATTTATTCAAAACGCATTATCTTTAAATAGTGTTCAGTGGAAAGTAATCCCTATAACCCTGAAACACCTTTTTTCAAAATAAACTGCTTACATTTGTTGAAAAAATTGTTTCTTGAAAAAAAAGGAATCATTTCAATTAAATCAGACGAGTAAAGTTTTATTGAATGTTAAGAAATATTGAACTCAATCATAATGTTAAGAGAATGCGGAAGTTGTGAAATTTATGTTTGATTTTTTTTTAGATAATTCAAAATTTACTTCTCCTTCCTTTAAGTAAAATGAATTTGTATTTATTTTTTTAAAACAAAAAGTTATTAAATATTTCACGGCAAAAAAAAAGAAAGAAAGAAAAAGGAGTATGAAATAAATAAAAGAAATGCGCTTATTTTTTTCCCCCTTTTCTAACTCTTCTCGATTAAAAAAAAACCATAATGCCTATACATATCCCGGAGAGATACTTATATTTCTCATAATGTAATTAAATATTTATAAGATAGCAGTTTTTGCCTTTTGGTCTTCAAACACGCCTCAAACCATAAAAAATGTTTTTGAGATTCTTTCATATTAAAATAAATTTGAATCATATAATAGAGATAATCATGCGATCAAAACTAATTTTAAAAATTATTAAAAATTATATAAGTACATACAATACATACATAAGTATATATATATATACATAGCCATAGTATTAATCGCAGTCACAAGTCGGACAAAAGATTTTGCTGGTTTAGTTAACATTAGCGTTTTTTGTGTGTGTTTGAAAAAAATATGTCATCTAACTTTGAAGCTTCACAAAAAGAAATAATATTACACACTACTTAAAACAAATTATTTTAAAAGATGACCCTTTTAGTGACAATTCTAAAACGATGCAACACTTGCTGTATTTCTATCCATAGCAATCACTGTCATTGTGTTTCCTTTTACACAATGTGACATTAAGTTTTAAAAAAACTAAATCTTTGAACGGATATTTTAGCATATATGTATAACTTACATGGATGACCTATAGGAAACCCACAATTAATGTGTGAAGACGGTCTCAATTTCAATTCAAAATCAACATGTGGACCGAAGTATTAAACGGAAAAAATATTTGGTCCGTTTGAGTTATAACTCAAAAGTTTAAATCTAGACAGGATTTTCTTTTCCAGATCTGCTGCCAATATTTTGCCAGACCTTCTGGAAGCTATACCATTCATCATCTACAGGGACATGTGGTTCTAACAAGAGGGATATCCAGCACATTTTACGCGTTCTGTAGGGAAGCATTTGGACATAGAATATCCCCGAAGGTGGATTGGACGTCATTGTTCAATTTCATGTGCAGCTCGTTCACCAGATTTAAACCCCGTCGATTTCTTTTCTGGGACTTCATGAAAGAAAAAGTTTATATTTTAAACCAATCGAAAATGTGACTGAACTGCGGCAAAGGATTGTTGAAGCAGTAGATGAAATAAACTTAGCTAATTACTCTCGACTCATCAAGCAGTCACTTTTAAAAAGGAGTAGGGTCTGCATTCGTGTAGAAGGTAAGCACTTCGAACATCTACTTCTTTAAAAAGTTACTAGTTTACACTATTTTGTTATTAAAAAGTGGGTTTGTTAAATATACACAAGCAGGAGGTGCAGTTCTTATTTTTGAATACTAATATTAAAATAAGGAAATTCGATATATATATATATATATATATATATATTTAAGAGGGGGTGAAAGGAAACAATTTTCTCTCATTAGGTTAGTTTTCAGTACTTATCTTGGTAAGTTCTTAGACAGCCATTGTGATAACTTTAACTTGTGACGGGTCTATCCGCGTCAATCTTCCATTAATCCTCTTGGGTAACTTTGGGGCCAGCAATTATTCTATTTCACAGCCTCCTCGGGAAAAACACGAGATAGCGATATGCTAATGAATTCGACTATATAAAGTCTAGATTTAGTAAGAAAGAAGGAGGAGAAGGAATTGCCAAATTAAATGTAAGTATCGACTACGGATCTCTTCAGCGAGCTTAGCGCGTATTGGATAGTATTTGATATTATTAATCATTGAAAGAATCAAAGAGATTAGATTTAGTACCGACCTGACGTTAGTAAGGGTTCGTCTCCTTTGTCAATTCTGATAGCTGAGATTACTTAGCAGGGAATATTAGATTTAAAGGTTAGAATTGAATGTTAGATTTGAGTATCAGGATTAATATAGGGTTTAGATAATCACTCCAGGGTTTCTACTTGTAATTTGAACTTGTAGTTGTTATTTGTGTGTTGTTAATAAATATTTGTAATTATGGCTTTCGGTGGTGATGATATGTTTCCTTCCACACCTAGAGACGCGCCGGGCAATGTGAACCCAGTCTGAGATAGGACAGGGGCACGACAAACTGCAAGTGAATTTAAGACTGTTCATTACGAAGGAAGAGTCCTGGATACATCCACAACTCTCGGATCTTAAGGCCACATCAATCGTAATGTCGCATTTTTATATTTGCTAAATTAAGGTATGTGACTACTTGCGACAACTTTAAAAAAAATGGAGATATGGGGAGTTTTTGTTGTTGTTATTTTTAGATTTGTTTAGTACACTTTAAGAGAAATGTGCTAAAATTAAAAAGAGAAAAGAAAAGTTTATTAATAAAGGGGAAAAATTAGTAAAAATTGACAAAAAATAACATCAACGCGGCCCATACTTTACCAAACGTTTATGAACAAATTTTCAGTTTTTCAATTCTGATGTGTTGCTATGTTATTCCTTTTTAAAATGACCTTCAAGATAAGAGATATTTTAATTTTTACAGAAACTAGAGTATCTTAGTTATAAACATATCTTAGTTATTCGATGAGATTGCTAAAAAAACAGTGATTATATTCACATAAGGGTCTGTAAATTTTTTAATAAAACAGTGTTTAAACTGAAGGTTAAAACACTTCTACTATTATACATGACATACACAAAAAATTTCAGTCAATTATTTTCAAAACTTTTTTAGCAATCGCTGTCCCATTTTGAGCATTTTCAAAAAAAGAAAACTTCAAAAATCGAGTAAAACGCGTTTTAAAGTATGACATCGTGCCCCCTTAAAGTAATGGCATCTGCTTTTACTAAAATACTTGTAGTTTTTGTTCTAGTAAAAGGAAAATAATAAACTTGGTATTTTTATAAAGCTAATAAGATGGCCTATAAAATAAAATCATAAAAAATTGCCAATTTTTGGCAGATTTAATAATTTTAGGGTAGTCGGATACCTTAAATAATAACTTTTTAAATCTGTCATTAGGAGTGAGTTTTTCGAAAAAGAATTTGAGCCTAGGATAAAATATAAAAATACACATACAAAAGAGCTCCATTAAAAGGATTAAGTACTCCAGATGTATCTGATACTGTCTAGCTTTACTTTGCATTTTAGAAAATGTACTCAACACTGCTAAAAATTTAGGTCAATTCAATTGCAAACAAATTATTCATTTGTTATGCTTCTGTACTTTTCCTTCAAATTCTTGGTCGTAAAAAAACAATATACATGAAATAGAAACTGTACCAGATTTTGAAACAGTGCTAAAATATGCCGGAAACAAAAAAAATAATGAAATTGTTTCCAAGTATTTTCTGCATTGAAATGTGTCTATTGATTTACAATAGGAAACAAATTTGCAAGTTTGAGGTGCAGCACGTTGGGCGTGAAGATGCTGTGCTTCATTCGACACCTGCAGCATCCTGTATCTTTTCATTTGTGTCCACAAATCCGTTCACCCTGGCCTTCTTATTATTTCAAGGACAACTCTGGCGTGGCGGATGTGCCTATGCACAAAGAGAAAGTAAATAAAGAAAAAAGATACTTTTTCATAATCCAACACATGAAAAAGAAAACAAAAGTATGCATGTTCAGTTATTTACCTTTGTAAAATATTTTTAAACAATACACATAGTGTTGCTTGTTTCCGTTTGGGTGGAAATTAGTTGGATAATTGATTGGCTGAAACTATCAAAAAGTTACGTTTAAAGGAATGCTTTATTGAATATAACATTTTATATAGAAAGTTTCATTCATTAAAACTGATAAACTATTCCTAAAAAAAATTTTATGAATTTATAAAACAAATAAAGTAAATGCTTTTCTCTTGAATTAAAAATTTTTAAGGACAATGTGAACTAAAATATGCATGGTAACTAAAAAGAATTGATGATTTAAAAACACGTAAATTTTAGGTAATGTAAAAACAAAAAACAAAAACTTATTCATTTAGTTATTTAACCCAAAGAAATTTTTTTATATATTTTTATTCTGAAGAAGGTTACGAAATCCCTACTAAATAAATAATACGATTTGTTTTGCGTAGTATCCTACTTTACATAATATGCAACATTATAACTACATAATATTTTATTAGTGATGAAATAGGGAGAGAGAGAGAGAGAAACTATACTACTATACAACAACCAATTAAAGGTGGCACTTGCAATAAAATATTGCCCTTTAAATGTTTTTACCAGAAGGTCAGTTATAGGAACACTAAAAAACGAAATATTTTAAGAAAGGTTGTAAAGCTACATATTTTACCATTATAAACTATGGGCATGACAAATTGTTTTTAAAGGATTAAAATTAGATCTTGCCTTTTCTAAAAATGGTTATGAAAAATTGAATGGAAACACCAATGTAATCAAATCAATTCAAAGAAATATGAGATCAGTTCGTAATTTTTCGGTTATTTTATTTACAAAACAGGAACTAAATTTTAAATACTAACGAATTATTTACTCTAGATAGAAACAAGTTCAAATAATCAACATTCACTTAACTCAGATATTTTTTAATGCATGTCTTATTCGATTTAACAGTTAAGTAAATAGAAATACTTAATCAAAAATTCACAGCAATTAGTTTGGAATCCGAAATGTTCAGCTGTTCGAAATCAAAACACTGAATGTGCCATTTGTTAGCCAGCGCAGTTTGCAGTAACAATATATAATCTGTATCAACCATAAAGGAATACGTGTAGCCACGTGAAAGTGATAGGAACGGTAGAGATAGCATTCATATGCAAATGATTACAAAACCAAATAAAAGTATATAATAAAGAGCAGTTTATTCAATCCTTAATGTGGCCCCTACTGGCAGCTGTGCATACCTCAGAAGAGCGAGCCATACTCTCAATAGAATCCTTATTGATATCTTTAGATGCTCCTAGCCATAACGTGTTCACCGCAAAACTCAGTTTATCTATGGTATGCGCCTGTGGTATCCGTTGCACAAATTTCAGATAAGGAGGAACCAGACGTAGCTACCGCCGTATCAATGATACGGTGCCCAAACATGTGTAACTGCAGTCCAACTCTAATAGGGTTCTCATATCTAAAAAAGGGTCCCAAAGGAATATGGATACAGGGCAAACTCAGAACTATCGACGCCAATGGGAAGAACACATGTTCAAAGGAGGAAGATCGGATGAGGCTATTGGCCAGGGATGGATGTCAATTCCACTCAGGCTACTAAGAATCCGTCATTCTACAAAAGGCCGGTCATTCCCTTGCTATAATAACGAAGCAATGGTGACCTGTGCAAATGGCCAAACAGCAGGGAAAACAACTCGTGTAGCGTTCCGGTCTATTGTGAAACTGTTAGTAGTTAGCTCCAGAGATATTTGCTGTCCGAACACGACACTACTTCAAACTAAGCAGTCTAGAGCGGGACTTGTGTAACGCTCGACACTCACGGTATGGACTTGTAGTTAAAGTTTCATGGAAAGCCACTACACTCGTCTATGGCAATCATTTGTCCATAAACAAAACTTAATTCTTCTGAAAACAACACCAATGCGATTCGTTGAACTAGTGTCGATAACGTTTACAGCTAGTCAATTTTAGCAGTCCTATGCTGAGTGTTGAAAAAATTCCTGCATTTGGCTGCCATATACCCATCCGTCCTTTATATAACCTGCTATGAATGGTTTAGCTCTTAACAAATGGACCTTTTGATGATGGCATATGTTTTTGAACATCATGTGCAATATCCAACGGGTTTAGACTAACTATTCTTCGAGTCAGTCAGTGTGATCTGTAGTGCTTCTGATCCTCCGCCATGGTAATCCACTAATTCTTCACCGTGCTCTCAGATGATCATGCGTCCCTCCTGTTACATATCGCTGAACTATATTAACATCCCAAACAGTACGAGAGGCAGTAACTCGCCTCGATTGACAGAGGTAACCAGGATATGGTCTTGTTACACAACTGATAGCTGCTGGTATGAAGTTCATTGACTTCTCTGAGATACATCCGAAGCTCCTTCAATAGTTCCAAAACTGTAATCCCTCGCTGATAACATATACAGAGTAGGGATTGCAATACCGGTATAGTATACCGGGATACCGAATGCCGGTATTTTGAGCCATTTGTACGATTTTGTAATACCGGGTTTTCGGTATTTACTAGAAATTGTTTAAATTGTCTCTACTATATGTTCAGGGACCGCTAACCTAGCAAAATAGAATACGTTTTTGTTTTTTTATCTCCCTAACGGTCGAAATTAGGTAGACTGTGAATATAAACTTCATCGTACAATCAATAGTAGTAATAAAATATGTAAATTATCCAAGGAGGTGGGCCAAAACTGTTTTATTACAGCTCAGAGAGATGTTGCACACGCGCAGGATTCGTAGCCTGATGTTCGTATCTGTGAAAACAAGGTTGTAGTTGTGAAGAAAGTGCGTAATATTTCGATATTTTTTTACTTGGAGAGTTTGTTATTCACATTGTATTTGCATATCATGCTTGTATTTACATATTATCATGATTTTATAAATGAAAATGGAAAAGAAGAAAAGAGACTAACCAATTCAAATTTGATCAAATTTATAGTAAATTTTCTTAAAGTATTTTATCCACAAACCTCATTCGCATTCTGAAGAATTCGGTACAGTTATCGCGCGAAGATGATTATGACACAAATGTCGATAGTGAAAGGAATTGTCTCTTGGACAAAAATTAGAATTAGCGATAACTAAAAAAAAAATTCAACAAACCAAAATACTATACAGAAATCAGCTATATCCAAAACCATCCGACGAAAAATCTATTTATTTGAAGATGAGAGATTTAAAGGTAAATACTTGGAAAAAGTATAACGCGTATTGCTAACAATACCACCAACTAGTGTAAATGCCGAAAGAGCGTTTTCGACAACTGGTAATTTTTGCTCATAATTACGTTCCAAGCTTAATGACAGTACAATTAATCCATTATGTTTTTTAAGATCACATTTCAAAAATCTGTAATAGACTGAATAGTGATATTTATACACTTTTTTGTGTGTGATTTAAAGAAATGAGATGTTCCTTTACTTTTTTGTGATTCTTTATATATATACTCAGTTATAATTTTAAAAATACAAATTAATTTGTTGTGATATTTACACTAATAAAACTGGCAAATAAAACAAAGAAACACCTGTATTTTCTTTCTTTTCCTAGAACTTCTACTACCGGTATTAAAACCGGTATCCCTGTATTAAGATCTAAAAAATACCGAATACTGGTATTGAACTTTTGGTCCGATGTTGCAATCCCTAATCTGGAGTGAGCCAGCTTCTGGATATCTTTTCACATGATAGTTAAAGATTGGATATTTATATATGCATCATCCTAATTCTCGCTTTCACCACACACAAAAAATTGCCAGATGAAAAGCATTTTAGTACCATAGACAAGCTGCATCACGTTTTCAAAACACTAACATTAAATAATACACCAAAAGTATTAAAAATACACGCAAATCAAAGAAAGAAAGAAAATCTCAGTGCCCGTATAGCGTACGGGCAAACCAGTTGAGGCCAACTTTCGCGGTAGCCCGTGCGTTCTACAGGTAAACCGCTTAAGGGGTTAATGATCTTTCAGTTTTAACCAAAGTTAGACAGTAATGGTGATACTTAAAGAAGCTTACTATTAAATTAATATGCATTCTTGTTTAAAAAAAATAAAGCAATGTGTTCACAAAATCCGCTTTAAAAAAGGCCGTGTTCATGAAAAGTGAATCATTTCGAAGAAATTAAATTTGTACAAAATTTATGCGTATGATGAAATGATATCATTTTTATGGCTGTAGAGAAAATAATAATAGCTAGCAATTTACAGTGCAATTTACAAACATAATCTGACTGAATTGGCTGCATTCTTAATAAGTATGGAATGATACGAAGTTATAATCTAAGGTTCGATTTTACCAGAAATTATTCGACTGCTACTTCAGGTTTCCAATATTTTATGGTACTCGAATCTAGTGGCTTACAATGTCACATGCATATTCAATAAATCAAAAACTGAATTTAAAACTGATCGGCCAAGAGGCCTAAAATGGCAAAGGCATTGTAAATTATGTATAATAACCCGCTGGACATTGCTCGGGGATATTAGTTTATTTGAAATGATTCAGTTCGAGCTTATCTTTAACTCTTATAACCACCATCTCCACCATACTCATTTTTGCCATGTGATTCTTGTAACATTTATGCTAAATTTTGCTCGTATGCACGATTCAATGCACGATAAAACCAACCAATTGTATACTTACTAATAATGCAACAAGATACAAAATCGTTCGTTTGTTTGTAAGATCTTCAAGTATATCGCTAGGTTTCTATGCCTGGAGGGGGGGGGGAGCTATGGATGCCATAACTGTTCTGAATTTCGAATGCAAGAGTTTGATGCTTTTTTTAAAATAAAAACTTAAAAGTTAACTAAAAATTTTGCGCAAAGCGTTTTTTCTATTTGACACGTATCCAGGTGTCTCGATTGTGTTTTAATTAAAATCACAACAATGATCAATCAACAACGACTCATGTCAGTTAATAGTCTCGTAAGATTTGAAATGTTTTAATACATATAAAAACTTCAAAATAGGACAAAAGTCCTCGTATTACCACAAAGAAAAAAAAAATACCTGAAAATCATTCTATGGACTTATTTTGACTAACATTTGAATTTTGATTTATAGCTAAGTCAAAGTAACAGTTAAATATATCGTGGAATAGATAATAACTCCTATTCTAGAACGTTTTCTTTTGTTTAAGCTTGCCTCTACACTCGTTTATATTTTCGTTTTTCTTTCAGTTTACAGGTGCAGTATGAATCATGTTCCCAAGTGAGTAATTGGTCAGTTGTTTAATAAATGAAGACACACACACAAAACACAACAGTAACTGAAGTTTTTTATTATCTTTTAAACTAGATTTTTTTAACGAAACCAGTTTGATGTTATAGTTTATTTAAATCTCCTGTTTTTCTATTAAAAAAAAAGGTATATTTAATTCATAATTTCTAAGCCTAAAACTCTATTGATAAAAGTGCAAGCTTTGAAAATAAAATAAATATTAAACATTATACACATATATATATAATGAAGAGTATATAAATAATAGGCTTCTCTTTCAAATAAAAAATATTACTTTTCGTAAGGCATAGGAATTCCGAATGAAAACATAATCAAACTCTATGAGTTACTCTTCAATACATTTTTACTCGTAATTGTTATAAATAGTACTCGGTATTGTTATAAATAGTATATAGCTAATACAAACACAAACGAAAAAACTCCGTATTTTCCGTAACGAAATAATAAGTTATCCGTGAATTGATTATCAGTTATGCTGGTAATATTATTACAAAAATGAAACGAAACACACATATTTGAAGATACTTTAAAATCTTTCCATATGTAAGAAAATAATACTTGTATAAGTTTTGTTAGAAATAAAAACTGCTTATAAATCTATATTCACATATGTAAAGGTGAAAAACGACTAACTCACTCACTCGCTCCTCACGATATCTCCGGAAATCTTAGACCTACGGACTTGAAATTTGGTAGGCACGTTCCTTTCGTATAGAGATTAGTAAAGAAAGATTTTGCAAAAGTTGTCTCCCAACTGGGGCTTAGGAGTGAAAGACAAAAATTTCAGTGTTCGAACTATTCGACCTGCAGACTTGAAATTTGGTAAGCACGTTTCTTTTACGAAATAGAGATCCACTAAGAACGGATTTTGCGAAAATAGACCCACAAGGGGCATTCCGACTGCTTAAGGGGTGTTAGAGATAAATATTCCACTATTGAATTATTTGACAAACATACTTGAAATTTGAGGGGCATATTCCTATCATGGAGTAAAGTTCTTCTAAGAAAGGGTTTGGGAGAAAATCGACACCTTAGGGAGAGGGTTGCGATTGGTTAAGATAAATATATTTCCTTTTTGAACCTCGTGCTTGAAATTTTTTAAGTATGTTTGGTAAGTATTATTGATCTTAAGATTTTATTGGAAAATATTTTGTTGATAATTACAGACAGAAATCTGTGACGACGAAATAAGTTAAACAAAACACTGGAATTTTTGTGTCTGTTAAAAAAAATTATCTTTCGACAATTGCACAAGGGAAAAATCATTTTATCTAAGAATATTTTTCCTTAACATTTCCCAAAAAAATAAATAATTAAAATTCAAAATAGTTTAATTTTATTGTAACCCTTTTTCAGCGAATTCAATCTGCTTCGAAACCTATTTGCCTCACACTTTGAGCTATGCTAAACTGGCACTTCATTTTAATTTCTACTTCGTCCCATTGTGCGTACTTATATATACAATGCTCCAACTTTTATAGTAATGCTATAAATCTCTATTATAATTTTATACCAAGTGAATGAGTGTTTATTAGGGTCGCCCTACAAAGTAACAAGCGGGCTATTGGCGACGGGACTCACAATTTTGAACCATATTTTAGTGACGAGGACGACATCTGAGCTGGCACCCCTTCTCCTAACTTCCACACGACGCCAACGGAAGGACTTTGAGCCTCGACATAGTTAACGTGAATCCTCAACACGGCAGGTCTTCTGTGGCATTTGGGTGAGTATTCATGGCACGCTGACTATGAGTCCAAAACCATAACAACTGTGCTCAATTTTTCTCCAGGCGCGGGATTCTAGCAACAATTTAGTATTTCTGCTGCCATCTATAGTACAAAATAGTATCCGGTGTATGAGTATGATTTTCACATTTGTTTCTAATTAGTTTCAAGAAAGATTTGAGCATAGGATACTTCTATTACGATGTTTTATGACAGCGCATTCACAAAATATATTACTTATATTGACATAAAACTCTTTTCGTGATTCCTAATTGAACAATTACTTTCTAAAGTTGTATCCAATTTAAAAACATAAATCCCATCCCTCAATTCCTTGATTTTTCTTAAAATAGTAAAACCTTTTAAAAAATGAAAATTTTGTGAAAGCTCATTCCATCAATAAAGTTATCAGTTTGTTTTAAATTTGCTTTCAATGCATAACATTTCGAGAAAGAATTGTATACGCTTATATTTGCAATACCAATGAAAACAGACTTTTTTGCAGCAGTGCTGCCATCTACCTTCATCAAAGTATATGTTAATATGAATGTTTAATAAATACATGTGCACAGCTGCTTTTTCATTTCCCTTTTAATCATATAATTCTATTTTACTTATTTGTTTATTTTCTTTCTGTAATATAATTTTGGATATTTTTTATTTATTATGAATATAAGTAATTAGATTAATAACGTAAAGAAAAGAATTTGTCTATTTATGGAATTAGAAAATTGATGAAATGTATGCAGAGAAAATATAATATGTGCAGCATAACTCGAAAAAAACCCCGAACAAACGAAGAAAAATATTTAAACAAAACTACACATTTGTATTCCATTTCAATTAATCAGATATTAATTTAAGACAAACTTTCCAGCAATACTTTCATTTATAACTTGCTGTTAGAGAAAGAGAGAGTGAGAACATAAATCGTAACCGGAAAAAAAATATTTAATTAAATATTTAAATATTTAATTAAAAAAGCAAAAGTTATAAATCCCCCATATATATATGGTGTTTAACCACTGGCGTAGTTAGTCCTGAGTGGACCATGTATCAAAATTCTTTGGGGGATTCTCTAAAATGATCGCATTAAAAAAACTTATTTGGAAGTGAGAAAATATTACACATGTTGGAGCTCTGTAGCTTGGGGGCCCCGAATCATTGATGCGGCTGATACGGCGGAAGCTACGACCCTGCATTTAATGCTAGTTTGGATTTGATTTTAAACAGAAAATAATAATGAAAAAGAAATTTATAAATTGTGAACACAGAAATTCCAAACTAATAGGCTTGAGGATTCTAGAAGTTAATTTCTAAAAGTAAAAATAATATTTGATATTGTTTCTAAATTAGCCTAATAGAATAAATATAAATTCCATTTTTATAAAATCTTTTTCGTTGAGATAATCTAAACTCAAAAACTGTACCTATTCTTAAAGATAACACATATTATTTAACTGTAAATACGTATAGGTTTTGATATTTTCTATGTATTCTATATGTCAATAAACTAGTATTAAAGTAAAAACCAAAATAATAATTTTAAAAGTAAATTTATTACGGAAAACTATATTGCTATGTGGTTTTCAATACTTTAAAGCCTTAAGGCTTATCGTATCTTATATCTTACGTTATTTAAAGTGATATATTTTGAAAAGTGGATATTATACCCTGAGGATGAATAGCTATACGTTTTCACGGACTGTTTCAAGTTTACAGATAATAGTAATGCAGGTGCTGGAGTCTGCTGCAACCTATTTTCCTTCTATATAAAAATAGAAATTCACAGCATTACTTTTGATGCCGAAATTCCAGCTATACGCATTGTTCTATCTCAACTTCTTTGCCACATAAATCGTGTTTCAAAAGTATTTATTTTAAGTGATTCTAGGGTGGCCCTCCAAGCAATATCTTACATCTAGGCACCTTTATCAGAAGATATTCTCAAATGTCAACTGTTAATTGGCGATTTACTTCAAGACCTTATAGACATCGCCATGTAATCGATTAGCTCGCACTGTGGCATTGATGGGAATAAAAATGTAGATTGATTGGCAAAGAAGGGGACAAAAATCATTCAAATGAACTCTAACAATAGATTTCCTTATTATAGTGCCAAAAAATCATAAAAAAGTACTACAGAGAACACTTCTGGTCAAAATTCAACCAAAATAATAATCAAAAAGTGTGGTTTTGCAAACTTCTCGATATTCCAAAATGGCCACGAGATACATCTGTGGTCAATTTTCGAACTGCCACTAGCCACGAATGCCAATCCAATCATTTAAATCTGAGCCCTGAGTCCCCTGTGTAACTGTGCAACTACAATGAAGAAATAAACGCCATTCATTTGGCACGTTGCAGTGCACTCAGCCCTGGATCCATGTGGAGCAGATATTGAAAGGCCAGGCACAAAATGTGGAATTTAAAGTCAAGCCTGTGGACTTGTGTTTCTTTTATTTTCTTGTGTTATTTGTCGATCTTCTCTGTTTCTTATTTTGTTTGCAGTTGTCTTTTAATCTGCCATTGGAAATATAAAAAAAACCTTGAAAAGTTCCGTACGTAACTGTATGCATCATGATGTCATATTTTTACATGAGCTTATAGAATATAAATGAATTTATCAGAAAATTTTAATCATGGGAAGTTTTCAAAATTAAAATTAATTTTAAAATAATAATTGCATGAAGTTAATTTTATATGAATTAATACTATATATATGAATCGATAAATGAACCTCCTATTATTGAATGATATTCAATAACAAGAGAACAAGATAATACTTGAGCTGATGGAAATAGTACACCATTCTTCTCGCTTCCACAACACTTGAAGTCTTTGAAATTTACCTCAATAAAACTTTTGACAATTCCCATTATTCGTTACAGTAAATCTTTGAAGCAATCTTCGAAATTTCGCTCCAAAGGATTTCATTTCGTACTTATGATGGCTTCTATCTTCAATAAGCAAACACACTAAATAATAATAAAAAAATTTATAACTTTCAGAATTTCATGTCTCGTATAAACCATTCGCACAAGTTTTAAGTGCTGCTTAAAAATGTTATGTATTGTACACTCATATCCATAAATTAAGGATAATGAAGTTCAGGCAAAGAAAGAGACAGAAGCAAAACAAATTTGACTTATTTGTAAAGACTATTTATTAAACAAAAAGTAAAGAGCAAAAAAGATGCTATATGTTTGACATAATTAATAAAAATTGCGATTTTTACTCCCTGGAGCAAATTTCAAAAAAAGAACCTATTTACAAAAAAACAGTTATAACATGGTTAGTATGATGGTTAATAGGAGTATGTCTCCCGGACGATGCAATACAGGCCTTACAACACCTACGCATGCTGAGTATCAAATTATCAAACTATCAATTTGATCTTGGGGAATATTACACCACTCATCAAGCAATGCCCTCCGAAGTTCCGGTAGACAGGTGGAGGGGGTTTACGGGCTGCAATTCGTCGGTCAAGCATATCCCACACATGCTCTATTGGATTCAAGTCCGGTGAGTATGCTGGCCAATCCATACGGGTGATATCCTCGATTGAAGGCATTCGTCTACAATGTTTGCACGGTGAGGACGGGTGTTATCATCCATAAACAGAAATTCAGCACCCATGGCGCCCCGAAACAAACGTACATGTTGTTCCAGAATGACATCCCGATAGATGTGGCCTGTCGTCGTTACACTCTGAACATGCAGGTCAGTTCTGGAACCAAGAATAATTCCTCCCCAAACGAGCCATCCTGCACCACCGCAACGGTATCGTTCAATGGTGTTCTCTTGGTGGTAACGGGTACCTAGCGCTCTCCATATGAAAGTCCGGAGAGAATCAGACTGCAAACTAAACCTGGACTCGTCGGAAAACATCACACAAGACCACTGACTGTTGCGGTGTCCACAATGCATGCTCTCTACTCCAGGTTAATCGCAGGCGACAGTAAATTGCGGTAAGGGGAACACATCTGACAGGCCTACGAGCATATAGACCAATGTGCCCTAAGCGTCTGTACACGGTCTGCCTTTAAACTGTCGTACCGGTAGCTGAAGAGAGCTGACGAGATAGGTCTGATGCTGTGCTCCGTCTGTTTCTTTTGGCAGTAACTGCCAAATACCGGTCCTCATTCGGCGTTGTAACTCGGGGGCGACCTGTGCTGTAACATCTACTCACATTACCATCATCTTGGAATCGTTGCCAAAGCCTGGAGACGACACTCTGGGCGATTCCAAGTTCCTCGGATTCTTCCAGCTGGGCACGTCCACATTCCAGTCGTCCGATAATTCTACCACGTAAAAAATCATCCAAATGCTTCCTTTGTGCCATAACTATGCGGTTATTGCACTGAAAGGCTTTTAAAGCGCTTGTGAACAATTTTACTTCTTTGCCACCATTCCTTATATACCCCTCTCTTACACTCTCGTCATTGTGACGTACTATCCGCGCCATCTGGTGGTTTCCTGTAATTTGCATATTCTTCTTCAAGATGTGTGTGATAATTCTACAGGTGAAATTTTTATTTTAGAGTTCAATTTCTGTGTGATTCTGAATTAGCCTTAATTTATGGACATGAGTGTAATTATGATAGCATGCCATTCCTCAAAATTAAATTATTTCAAAGACAAAATGTAATTATTTTTACTTAAAATGATTTAAAACTATGAAATGTGCAGTGACTAAAACTCTAAGTTAACAAAGAAATAATACATTAATCAATAGAACACGCAGAAGGAATAAAAAAAGGACAAATAGAAGTTATTTTAAAGTTTTTAGTATGCCAATAGATGGCAGCACGAAAGCAAAATTTCTTCAGCTTACATTTTGCTTTTGATTTACTTTTCTAAGAGGCCGCCAATTTGTTTAAAATTTTACAACTCTTTTCTAACTTTTTTTAATGTTACATTTTTGAAAAGACTTTTACCAATTTTTAATTAATGTTAGTACAGGCTTTCATTATAGGTGGATAATTAATTTTTGTGGAAAACATCCTACATGATCTTAAAGTAAAGATGTACAAGCAGTGTTTAAACTGCGAATATTAATGGCTCCCTCTAAGAAGTGGTCTTCAAACTTTTTTAAATCACGGAACCCTTAGAATTTAAGATGTTTTCAGGGAATTTTATTTCACAATCTTAGAATATATCTCATAATAATATTTCAAGTAAATCAAAATTTTATGAGCACTTTATATAGACAACAAGAGAAAAATATTGTATTTATTATTAAAAATGTTTGTATAATGTTAATATTAATTTGTGCTCCAGGTATCATCTACTCATGCATTATATTTAGTAAGTGAGATGTTCTTTCATTTTTTTTTAAACATAAACCCTCAAAGCGTAGCTTTTTTGAAGTTAACTGCAGCCACATTTCATATTCTGCATTTTCAATCTGTTTCTACATTTTGTTTTTTTGCTGTCACATACATTAAGAAAGAATTTTTACTTAAATAGTTGTTCGGAATGGCATTAAAATATTTATAGCTGTGTCATTTTTAAAAAAATATTTTATGGGTGTTTTTTTCCACAATTGAAAAAAAGGGAGGAGGGGGCATTTTCCACCAAAATTTTGCTATATTTGCAAAACATTTCATTAACGAGGATAAAATTATTTCATGGAACCTGGGATCATAAACAATAGAATATTCACAATTTAGTGAATAGTACATATACAGAAAATTGTTTTGATATTCTTTGAATAATCGCGGTCATAGATGCTCCATGGAAAACGTATTTCATTTAGTATCTACACATTTATAATGTTCTTTTAGATTTTTTATTTTGACTCGTGGAACTTCTGGGTATGGCTAATGGAACCCTAAGGTTCCGTGGAACACAGTCTGAAGACCACTGTTCTAAAGTACATGTTGTATAAAAAAGAATACTGCATTGATTATAAAAGAAAAAAATGTGAATATATAATTTATGAATATAAAAATAATAATCAATATAAGTATTAGAAAACTATAATTTTCTAATAAACTCTCGAATTACAAAATTTATATAAACTAATATATGTTTTTCATTAATATCATTATTGTTTTTCTCTCTTTAACAGTAACTGGAATGGAATTTTTACAGCTTTTTTACAAGAAATTATTATCTTAATTGCTTATTACCTCAAATATTTCATTCGAAACAGCTTTTTCAAAACTTCCAAGCTAGTGAAAAGATTATTTTTAAAAGAAACGTTTTATTGTTTTTAATACATTAAAAAAAGACTATTACAATGTCTTTAAGAGTTTTAAATTGTCATTATAATAATTTTTCTTAATAGGATCCAAACGTTCTGAGACAAAGTGTAGAAAACCTTAAACTGAATAATTTACAGCACCGAAGCACATCCACCTTCAAAGTAGTTCCCTTGGGCGACGATACACTTCTGACAGCTATCGTATAACTTCTGGAAGCATAGTTAGAAGCTATATTTCGCAACCTCCATGCGATGCTACTTTCACTTCATTTGATAACACAAAATGACGTTCCTGTAAATGTTTTTTATTGATAGGAACAGACAAATGTTCCAAGAGGCTAATCTGGTGAATAGGGGAGGGGATATGGGATTTTGGGGAAGGAACTCTTTTACAAATTGAGATCGATGTGCTGGTGCGATGTCATGCAGAAAATAGCAGCTTTAAGTCTGCCAGAACTGAGGCCGTTTACGACGAATGGATTCCCTCAAACGACTTTTTCGAGAAGTGTGTAGCCTCAGCGATAGGCGACGATATTTTCAAACACATTCAGACACCAACGCAACATTTTCCGCGTCCCATTAAGTTGAAAATCATCCTACGCGTTCATTGCATTCGATGGGTTCGCGGCCATATTTAAAACGCCAATGCCATCCATAAACCTTGGTTCTCGCCATGGTAAGTTCACCATACACCTTACTTAGCATTCCAAACTCTCCATTGGGGTTTTACAAAGCATTGCCAGAATTTATTGTTCAACGCTGTTCAAGAAAAACCATCTTTCTTAGATCGTAGAACAAAGTTAATTAGTTTCGGTAGATAACAGTTGCGCGTGCGGTTCTGTCGCAGGACATGGACTAAACCTACCTGGCCAGATAGGGAAGGGTTGGAGAATCCATTTCAAGTGGTTTAACTTAAGATTTCTGCTTTCGTTGTCAACAATAGCCGCAGTCCCTAAATTTTTGAATCGCACTACGTATATCATAAATAAAATTGTGTAAAATATTAACACTTTTATGTTTGTAATGAAATTCATACATTTGAAAAATCTGGAAATAAGTTTAATTTTTCTTTAAAAATAAGGATTTTTTTAAAAATAAAATTGTTTTAATAAATTTTATAATACTTGTAATACATAATTTTGTATGAAATGTATGGAATGAAGGGGACAGCATTTGGTGGGGAAACAGAGATGGAGAAAAGGATGAAAATTAAAACCTTCTGTCTTTAAAAAGTATATCGGAATCGGATTGAAAACAATTCATGAGGCAAGTTAAGAATGAGTTTGATAATGAATATAAATTACCGTATAATCCGTCGTATAGCGCGCACACCCCTTTTTTTTACAAAGAAACCTGAAATGTAAGTACGCAATATTCTTATATTTTGCAGTAATTTATTTTAGGTATTATTCCAAGCATTAGAAAAAAAATAGAATACTTCCAGAACTATAATCCTTTAAATTCATAAGGAATGTCATTTCTTTTAAATAAACAATGTTTTGATGTATGTAGATGTCTAATTTTTTTCTATGCTCATTTTTATTTTTATTTTTAAAGCTCTCACTTTTGTACCCGGCGTATTCCGCGCACCCGTTAATTTCGATCTTATTTTTTTGTGTTCAATGTGCGCGTTATACGCTGGACTTTACGGCATATAAATACCATTAATTAGGTGTTCGTGAGTATTTGGAAGAGTATGAGTAAGCATTACAGAATTACTTTTAAACACAATGTTAATTATAATCTTAATGTCCTTCTCTTGTCATTATTATGTCGAAGTTTTGAGCACCATACTCTCTGTTTCTCTTCAATTTTGAGGGATAATGCCCTGAAGGTGGTCAGGGAACTCACCTCTCTTCCACCAACCTCACGAGAGGTCAAACTGTTCGACGGCTATTTAGCGTACTCCCTGGCGCAATAGCACTAGACAATTACTTAAATGTATGACTTACCCGGGATTCAAATCCAAGCCCTACGTCTCAGCAATCAGTGTCTCTAACCACTATACCGGATTGATTTCGGTTCGGTGAAAAGGACTAAAAGTAACCTTAATAAATACAATAACAAAAATAAAAGACATCATCATCATGAAGAATATTTATTTGGTTATTTAATATTCAAAAAGAGAAATAGATTAATGCTTTACAGACAATCTTTAAAGAAACAAAATTCCTCGTATATTAGTTGCATTTAGATACTTTTGACATTTTGGGTGCAGTTAATCGTCATTATTTGCGAATCATTGTCATTATTTATTTATAGATATTGTTAAATATACAAGTAAAGATGTACATACATGTACATACTATTTAACTTCTTTAATTATTTTCTAATGTATTGATCAAACACACAAGCCTGGTTCGCCCCTTTTTCATAAACAAGTTAATTTTAGTTGAGTAATTACGAAATCTCTTAGAAAGCTACCACATGATATAATTTGTCAATTCCTCTTATTATGACTCATCGCTTGAAAACTGACAGTTATAAAAATGATATTGGCAGTCCTAAAATAAAGATATTTTTAAGATAAGGTAACAATTAATTAACTTGTATTAAAAATATTTTAAATAACAGTACTTTCCAAAGGGCCATAAAAACTAATCAACTGAGAAAAGGCAGGCTCTTTTATAATAGATTTTAAGTCAAATAGTAGATCTTCAGATGTGAAATTCACTGATATACGTGTCACAAAAATTAGGGGTTTTTGTACATTAGTGAATTAAAACTAAGAACATCTAAACTTACATTTCCTGTATTGTGTTTATGAGCCAATTGAAGTAAAGCTGGATTCTCTACTGTCGCATATACGAGGGAAAGCCAAAAAGTAAAGGGACTTTTTAATTTCTCTTTCCAGGGTAAGACAACGTCCCTAGTATTCAGGACTGAAGGAAGGTAGACGGCAACACTTCTACACAGCGTATCACTCGTTTCCTCGCGTACTCGTTGGAGTTTAGCAGACCCTTCATCATGGCCGTTCTATTGTCGATCAGCATCGAGGAGAAAATTTTAAAAAAAATGATTCGTTTGTTGTTTGCGGAAATTATTAGTTGCATGGAAATGCAGTAGGGCGACAATCGAGAAGCAAGATCTGTGAATGGATAAATCGTTTCAAACAGAGAAACCATACTCTGCCCAACGGATGGCCGAAGTAATGAAGGAGTTGGGATTCGAAGTGCTGAAAGACCCTCCATACAGTCCAAACCTAGCGCCAAGTGATTTTTATGTGTTTGAACCATTGAATGAAACTCTAAGAGGAAGAAGATTTGCAACCAATGAAGATGTCATTAGTGAGGAGCAAAACGGGATGCAACGGAAAACCTCCCCCCCCCCAAAAGATTAAAACTTTGTGAAACATGCGGCTCTGTTTTATTATAAAACTGCCGTCAAACTCACCATGAATTATGTAGCTGTGTGTATTCTACGGAGCACATAGCCCGTATGAGGCCACCAGTGAGATTTATTCTCTCTATTCCGTAAGTTGAATCATAGGCATTCAGTAGCATAATATTCAAGTTTCTTTTTTATTCTACGATTATTCATATTCTACTTTATCGAAACTTACTCTATGACCTGGTTTACAGTTCAATTCAAGTTTTATTTTATTCTTAATCTATGATCGAAGGCAAACGAACTATTAAAGCCATTGATACATTGGAATACTTAAATACATATTTTTAATTAACGAAGAATTCGTACTTTATTCTTATTCATTTTTGAAGTATTCTTGTTATCACGAACATTGTCATTCCTTATTATTCTGAAGTGTATAACATTCAGTTAAATTAATATGGCTACGAATTCAGAGAAATTAAAAAAGAAACGAATTGTTCCTGGAACAAATTCAACAAAATTGATGAACAGATTAAAAGATCAATTAGCGTATGCAAACCCTGACGGAGAACAATTAAATAAGAATAAGTTACTTTTGATTGCAAATGAAAGTGAAATTCAAAAACTAAACAATAAAATAGAAAACTCTATCGAAGACTTTTACGAATTGCAAAACAAAACTGAATCTAATCAAGAATATTCAGAGAGAATATTTAATATAAAATTTGATGTTGAAGTTTTTTAAAAAAAAGCAAAACACCCGTTCAATCTCAGCATCTTAGTTCAAAACCTGAAGATATATTTCTTTCAAAACGAAATATAAAACTACCCAAATTCGATTTTCCAGTTTTTAATGGCAATATAAATAACTGACTGAGTTTTAAGCAAATTTATGGTTCTATTATCCTGAACAATTCTTATTTGTCTTATTTTCAATATCACAATACTTGCAAGCATCTGTTTTAGACGATGCAGTTCGATTAATAAAATGTCTCCCGATTGTTAATTAGAAGTATTCAAAAGCATGGAGATCCTGAAAAACCGTTACGGTAATAAACGCGAACTATGTTATTCATTGTTATCCAAACTTTTTGGTATCAAGCCAATGAAAGTGATGACATCAAAAGCTCTTCATGAAATGCTCGATATATGCAATGAATCAATTCGTAATCTAAATAGTACCTTAGAATTCTAAGTAAAAACAGAGTTACGAGATTATTATAATTCACTTTCTTCAAAAAAGATTAGATGAGAGATAATCTGAGAAAAGAGTGGGAACTGGCCTTAGAAGGTGAAGAAATTCCATCATATCTCACAAATTTATTATAAGAAAAACATGCTAGGACAGTGGTTCTTAAACTTTAGCCCGCGGATCCCTGGGGGTTCACAGCGAAAGGAAGGTCCGCGGAGTCTCTCACGCAATGTTGAGATATATCTCTTTTACATACTCTGAAAGGCCTCTTGGAAAAATTGAAAATTATGCCATACTATACTAGTGCCATACATACTAGACTAGATTACTAAATAGTTCCCAATGAAGAAACTGTGCAAAAACTTATATTTTGAACAATAATATTAAAACACAATTTTTGGGAAGAATGTTAAAAAAAAAAAAAATTCTGGGGGGGGGGGGGAGGTCCGTGATGTTACCCTGATACATAAAGGGGAGGGGGCACGGTGATAGAAATTTTAAGAACCACTGTGTTATGGGATTAAGAACATCTAAAAGAAATAACGTTGAAAGAAGAAATTTAAAAATCTAAAAGATCATTTAGCTATGTTGCTATTACTAAGGAAAACGTTGTTAGGGGGTGCATTTTGTGCAATGGTGACCATCTATTCTTTCCCTGTAATGCATTCAAAAATATAAAAGTAAAAGATAGATGGGACATTGTCAAGAAAAACAAATTATGTTTTAATTTCCTCAGACTTAATCAGGATACTACACAATGTAAAGATTTTTCCAAAAAACACCATACATTATTGCATTATAATGATCCAAAATCAAAATATTCTCATAGGATAGTGACTATTCTACACAGTTTAAATAATGATACACCTAATTCTGCTGCTTCTACATGAAGTCTAATGATTTTACTCAAAGTTTTCGCTACATGGAATAAATTATTCCTGTTACATTCTTCTTTTTACAGCAATAGTGAGAGTAATGAATTCTGAAGGAAGGCGGTGTGAGTGCAGGGAACAGTTGGTGAATGATTTTCAAATATCCTTGATATCTATCTTGGACTTAAGATATTCGATACAAATCATATTATTATAGGAACAGGAAATCAAATTGCTAGCGAAATCAACTCTTTGGTAAATTTAAAGTTTACTCCACCTTTAGGTCCGAAAAACTTTTTACAAAAGTATTTGTGGTGAGAGAACTTACAATAAGTTACCAAATTTTTACATTTTCAATCATAAATGGTCTCATATTGAATATTTACAATTAGCTGATCCTGATTTTCATATTTTAAGTCTTGTAGACATTATTCTTGGGGCTGATGTATTTTTGACTTAACCACTTCCCTGTTTTGCCCGAGAGAAGCCGAACAAGACTTTTTTCTACTCTAATTTTCTGATTTGACTATATTTTTTGTTCGTTTAGTGTGCAATTTTTCTAGCAGATATCTCCAATAGTCGAATAAAGTTAGGATTACAAAAAAATGTCTAAACCGGTTTCAAGGTTAAGTTTCACTGCATTCTTTCAGTACTAAATAAGGCAGCAATTTTCTTTTTACTAGATCGGTGAACCGCAAACTACGAACACTATTTCTTTTAAATTTGGGGCTCAAAATAGAAGAAAAATTAGTGATTATGAGAAGCTTATAACAGAAAATAATTCTGATACTAACTCGATGTAGGGAGTCTAAAATTTCTGTAAATGAATCTAGAAGTAATGAAAGTTTGTTATCGGACTTATTTTCTGTTGTATATAGAATGGATCACAATCTCACAAATTATCCAATAACAAGAGGCAACAAATAATACAAAAAGATATTCTTCCGTCTTTTAGATACATCATTGTGGAATGTTTTCGTTTTATATCAGAAAATGAGTGGAAAATTATCTCATTCGAATTCCAGGCTTGATATTATAGATCGACTTAATGAAAGATATGGAGCGGTAAATGAGAAAAAAAAGGACGATTAGGAATTTTGCCCAGTCCCTTACGATTGAAAGAAAAAAACTTTTTAGAAGTGATTCCTCCTACCGACAAAAAATTGAGACCATCCAAGGTATTGTTTTGTGTGTTGTTCGGGAAAATAAACGACTTTGGAAAACGGGTGAAAAAAGAAACACGATATTTTTATCCCGATTGCGATGTTGGACTATGCTTGTCTTCCTGCTTTAAAATTTGCCATACAAAAACAGAATTTTAAGAAAATAATTAACTGTAAGTACAATATTATCTTCTTAAATCTAATATATATTTTTGTAAAGTGTTATTTTGAGTTCGCTTATTTCTTCGGGAAAAAATGTTTTTTCAATGAAAATAAGAATTAGCATAATTCTTTAAATTCAATATTTATAATATCTATGACCGTTGGTTTGAGTTTATATAATTGATTTCATCTTAAAAATTTTTTTTTAAAAATATGTTTATTTTTTGACATGATATAACAGAAAAAAGAAACAGTTAAGTGATTGATTCTTGGGAAAAAAGAAAATAAGAAGGTCAAATACTCCAGTTGCAATCCAGTCAAAACAAGGTTGGATTCTATCTCATAAGATGTGAAAGATGAATAATGATAAAAATCAGTGTGAACAATTTTGTGAGAAGACCTTGAAGTGAGAAGAACGAGGAAGATGTCTTGTTAGGCTACCTTTTAAACAAGATCCGTGTTTTGGAAATTCACGAATTCAAGCTATTAGAAGATTTCTTGCCTTGGAAAATAAATTATTACAAAATCCTGACCAGTATAGTCAATACAAAGAATTCATAGGAAAATATATTTTCCTAAATAATATGGAACTAGTGCCTGAGGAAGATATTTATAAACCAGATTTTTTAAATGTTTATCATGCCACATCATGGGGTAATTCGAGAACAAAGTACAATTAAACTTAGAGTTATATTTGATGCTTCAGCAAAATCATCTATAAATGAATCTTTCAGTGATTTATTACACACTGGACCCAAAATTTAAACTGATTTATTTTATATTCTTTTAAACTTCAGATCTCACTCTGTAGCTTTAACTGCAGACGTTGAAAAAATGTTTCCACTAATTAAAGTTCACCATTACATATTAATATTACCAAAGAATCATTTGGAGAGAAACTCGTGATGAAAATGTCAAAGATTATATACTTCTAACAGTCACTATGGAACTTCTAGTGCCCTTATTTGGTTATCAGAACAATAAAACAGTTAGCTGAAGATGAAAGGCAAAATTTTCCTAATGCATCAAAGGTAGTCTTGAATGATTTACCCACATGAACAAAATAAATACAAAAAGCTGAAGAATTCCTGCATGATCTGATAAGGCTAATGAAGAAAGGTGGTTTTACATTGAGAAAATGGCTAACCAGTGAACCTAGTTTTATGTATGAAAACATTACCTAATGATTTAAGAGGATCAGTTCAACTTTTGAGTCCCAACGAAAATTATTCAGTAAATCTTCTAGGAATTCAATGGGATCCTAGCCATGACATGTTCAAAATTAAAATCAGTCTAACCCAAGATGTTTATACAAAGAGTCAATTACTGGTTTAATCAGTGGCGTAACGTACACTCCTGCATCGCTGGTGGGAGCTGGAGTCTAGTAGGCCAAAGCCTGTGCTATGTTAGGGCTTCTTATGGATCTTGATATCATTTGCAAGATCCAGCTTGGGGCCCAGACCCTAGCTTTGTAGAGGGCCCTAGTATTCTCTGTAACACCAATGTGTTTAATTTCGCTAAAATTTATTACCCAATGGGATTTATTGCTCCGTCTATCATTCTAGTTAAAATTTTGATGCAAAAATTGTGGTTAGATAAATTAACAGGGGATGAACCTTTACTATTCCACTAGATTCAACTCTGAAAGAATAGAAAACTTTTGCTTGACTAATCTCAGTGCTTGATCAAGCTCAAATTCCTAGATATCTGCTGGATAAAACTTCTCCAGTTAAGGTAACTCAAATTCAAGGATTCTGTGATGCTTCACAAAAGGCCTATGCTGCAGTTTTATGCCTGCGTTCAGAGTTTTGCAATTACGAAGTAAAAAAAATTACTTTCCTTTCAGCTAAAACTAGGGTTGTTCTTTTAAGGGAACCAGGACATGCTCGAAAGTGTAAAATGCCAAAATTAAGACCCTTTGTTTATGAGACACATATCCTTTAAAATTTTCAATAGAGCTTAGATATTTTACGCTCTTAATAAAGATAATTTAATTATTCTGTAGAACTACAAAAATAACTTTTTAGTTCAAAAGTTTTTTTTTCCTACTTAATTTAATTAATACTTAATTTTTGAGACTCATAATACATACTTATGTTTAGGTACCATTTTTTAAAAAAGCATTTTTTTTACGTAAAATATTTTTTACACATATATAAAGCAATACACAAAAGACAGTGAACCTATTTTTTTTAGTGAAAAATTAGTATAATTTCTTTAAAAAAATTATGAATCTTTGATATTTGGAAAATTTCTATTTTTCTGCTTTTTTTATGCATAAAACCATTTTTAAAAATTTTGGCACTATTTTAATAGAAAAAAAATTAGGTTCACTATATGCATAGGCATCTTGTATAGAAGTATAAAAAATCTGGAATCTTATAATGGTTTTTTTAAAAAAATGTACCAAAGTGCAAAAAATATGCTTTTGAGAAAAAGTGAAAAAACTAAGGGTCAAAAGGGACGTGGTCATTTGTTTACATTTTTATTTTTCATATTTTAGGACTATTTTATCAACAAACATATACGTATTATACATTTTTTAGGTTCAGAAAAATATGCACTATTTTTTAGAACTAAAATTGAAAAATCGATTTTTTGAAAGTATATGATGTCTTGGTTCCCTTAAAAACCATAACACTTCCACGTTTAGAGCTGTGTGCAGCAGTTCTTTTAAGTCAACTCTACAAAACTATGGGGGACACTCTTAATATTCAAATAGATGAGTCATTCCTTTGGACAGATTCTTAAATAATTTTAGATTGGATCAACTCAAAACCCCCCAAAAAGAAACCTTTCATAGCCAACAGAATATCACTAATTCAAGTCATACAAAAGTAGATGCTTGGCATTATGTTGCAAGTAAAGAAAATTCTGCAGACTGTGCTTCTCGAGGAATAATATCATTGAAACTTGTTAAACATTCATTGTGGTGGCGTGGGCCACCATGGCTAACTGATTTAGAAATAATTATTCCACCACACAAAAGAGAGTCTAAAAATCCAGAAACATCTGAATATTCACAAAAATTAGTGAGTCCTTCTAATCCATTTCTAGTTATTCTAGATTTTAATCATAATTTTTTCTTTCAGCAAATTAGTCGACTTGCAGCATACATAATTGCGATTCATGCACAACATTTGCCATTCATCATTAAGAAAATCTGAAAATTTGACTTCTTTCAAATTATCTGAAGCAATTTATACCGTCATACAATTAATACAAACTACTGAGTTTATTGAAGAAATGTCCACAGAGTTATGCCAGATAGAAGCTTGTATAAATTCTCATCCAATCACCCCACTTTCATCCGATCCTTCAGATTTGCAAGTTTGATACCTAGACACTTTCTTATTGGATCTCCGATTCTACGAATTCCAGAGCATTAGCATAGCATCTATGCTTTAAAAATGGAAGGAAAAACATGTGCAAACAATTAACTTTATGATTCACTGACCATTTAACTTTGAGGATTCATGCGCAATGAATACGATGGATAGCTATTAATTTTTCTTCCTCTTGTACATAAGAAATGTTTGTTTTGAATAAAATTCTAAATGAAAACTCCAAAAAGGATAAATAATTTTTTTAATAAATATGTTTATTATTTTCATTTTTTACAACAAACACTAACATGACAGATATCTATAAAATAAAAAAAAAGTTTTCGTTTTCAATTACGTTTCAAATATGATAAGAAAAATTAGAGTTAGTTAGTAAAAAATTTCAAAATTATTACGCTGTTTGGAATAAAAACATTGAAAACACATTGTTAAGCTCATCTAAATTCTCATTTTAACATGACACGTAAGATTAATGATCTAATTTTTTTTTCGTTTTTTTTAATGTTTTACAAAAAAATATATATTTCAATTAAGAAGTTTCAGTAAAACAAAGTAATTGCACAAAAACTGTATATGCAGTATTCCTTCATTTTCTCTTAACCAAATTACTTTCCTTAAAAAAACGTCTCTGGTGGTCACTTTTTTTCATCAGATTTTTTATAATGAATTTTTTTTTTTTTTTTTTTTTTGGAAATGTCAGTTTATTTCTTCTGCATTTTAGTATATAAAACTTTATGCAAATGCTTAAATTTCATTTAAATGCCTTAATAAAGATTTTTTTTTTGAAAAAAAAATGGAATATATATATTGAAATATTTTGTTCTTTGATCCAAATACTTTTACGAAATTTGCTTGCAAAATAAATTTTTTTGTGAAAATGTTTCACATTTTTCGAGAATCAAACGTGTGTATTATGCATTAATGTTCACTAAATAAGTTTCAGTTACATTGATCTTGAGAAATTTTCACACTTTCTGTCAAAGACCTATTCTTTTGAAAAATGAATATCTAGGACTAACAATTCGTATGATTTTAACGGAATCGAATGAATGAAGAAGCGTTTATTAACGGCGAACTATAAGGCAACAGATGACTATTTGGCTACGGATCTCGTAATTTTGACCCATGGTCAAGTAAAAAAAAACGACAAATGAGCTGGCACACCACTCTCCTTACTACCACACCACGCTGATTTGAAAACTTTGAACATAGACAGATTAAATGTGCTCTACACAGTGGGTCTTCAATGGCACCAAGAGTCACACTTGCGACACTAATTGGAAGGAAACATATCTTCAAATTTTGTGATACCGGAAAAAAATACACACTCGTTTTTTTTTTTTAAATGCCGATTCAATGATTTTTAACGAATATTCAATTTAAACTATTTTTAGAAGCAGCTATTACAAATATCCATTTTTTTAAAATTGTTTCAGGCACCATTTGCTTTAAAAAAATTTGGATCTACTTAGTGGAAAGATTAATCGGACTTTTAAAAACATGAATACGGAATGCAAAATTTAATTCTTTTACTTAAATGAATTTAGCCACACAATAGCTTTTTCATGCAATGAAATGTTAAAACTATATTTTGTAGATGTTGATTATAATGAAATTTTAGTACTGTAGAAAAAGTGTAAGAACAAAAAATTTAGCATAATTTACTTTTAATATAATATTTTTAAAATTCATTTTTCTTAGATGAATGATTTTCTTGTGTAATTTTTTTTATCTTTTAATTTTAAAATATATAATTTAAAGAAAAATAACTTCGTAATATTTCAAGAAATAATAGTATTTAACTTTCTGAATTGGATTTTTTTTTTACCTTTTTATTATATTTATCAATTTGAAAAAAATTTGTTAAAAACACGCATTAAAAAACTGTTAAAGTCTGAAAACATTAGTCTATTTAGTAAGAACAATTGAGAAAAGTTCAGTATATTATTAATATCTTCACTTGCATAATACAATATATTTAATCTGTAAGCAAAATTTTTTAACTTACGAAAAAATGATAAAATATCTTCTCTCGATTTTGCTTTGAATTTGTTTTCGATATTTTGAAATCCTATAAGGTCACTGGATTTTAGTTCTCAATTTTTGTTGAATAATTAAGAACCAATGACGAAAGTTTAATGAAAAATATAACAATTCAACAGATGCAGATTCACAATTTCTATTATTCTATTATTCTACATTTTATTCTAGGTCTCTAGATAGTAATTTAAGCTATTAAGATCAAAAATATATGACATTTATGCTTCAATATATGCTATGTATGGTTATAATTATTAAGTATTTACTTCTAAGTGAAATAAATCAGCTAATATTGTTTACACACTCTTAGAAATCTGATAAGTCATTAATTCTCAAAATAATAGTTGAATCAAAAGTTATATTTAAATTTTTAATATATATATGTCGTCTAAATATATATTAAAATGACCTGAAGTTTTATCTTTCTATTAGATTTTCAAATTTTCTAGAATTTATCATAGTTTATACATAAGACAAAAATAGAAATAAAAATCGATTCTAAGCTTGTGTGAAGGCGAAATATTCTAAATTAAAAATTATGTTTTTAATTTCTTAGTTTCTTAGTTTTAAAAGAATGTTAATTTTTTTAATTATACTAGAGATTATTTGACTGAATTAATACTAGTAGTTTGTGTAGCAGACAATTTTTCATATTTTTAATGAACAAGAATTTAATAGCTGGAAGTAACGCCATGAAAATGCATGCTGTGTAAAAAATTACTTGTGATTTTATAAAGCTTTATAATACTTGAATTAGAAATAACAAAATTATCAAACACGACAATGTTTTTTGTTCTTATTATTAAATTAAACAACTTAATATGATTTTAAAAAGTTTGGTTTTATATAAAAAATAAATACATATCATCAAGAAATGATTTCAGATTTTAAATTAAGATTTAAAAAATAAATTCCTTTTCACTAACCTTTGGTTTCAACTTGAGTAATGAAAAAGATTCATTACATTTTTATCATTCTTGACATTTTGTTTTAAATATTTGATACAATTCCTGCTACAACACTTGTAAATTAACATAATACCACTAGATGGCAGCACGACGCTAGTTGCAAATATGAATTGAACTACCCACTTGCCACACACACAAATCGATTTACTCCAAAAAATAGTTAAGTGGGTAATATTTGCAAAATAATACATATATCATTTTTTTTTTTTTTTTGAAAAAAATTACTTTTAAAGTGTAAATTTATTCAAAAGTGGAATGTATTATTGCAAACGTAACTTTTGTTTAGCAACACATAAAATATATATGTAACATATCTTTGAGACAATAATTTTTTCTGCTTTACGATTTGAGTGGAAATTAACTGATTTGGAAACCTTAAAAAGTTATATGAAGCTATTCATATTATTTCTTAATGGAAGAGAAATTTCTTATAGTCTATTTTTAACTAAAATTTTTTCTCAAAAATGAGTAATTGTTCTGTTAATGTGACGTCTTGTTATTAATAGCTTTTCTAATTGATTATACATAAGTATTCTTCGTCAGATGTTTTTTGGAACTTCATCCAGGTCAATTTCTTCATAAATAATCTATAATGCGCATTTTCCAGCCAATTTATTGATAGTAGCATAACTGTTGCTTTTTTGTTGATGGCAAAAAATTTTAAAAGCGATTAACGACTACCACTGGAATTAAGAGAATTATGAGCAACTGGAATTTTGTAAGGCTATATAAATAATTATATTGGCTTTTGAACTGAATAATTTGCTTTTTTCGATGATCAATAAAACTTTGACATTATTCACACTAAGTTTTAATCTTATTATTAGGAAAAGTTATTAGGAACTTGGAAAGTTAGGATTATATCAAGTGTATGTCGCTAAACGTTTTTAAAAAAATCGAAATTGGTACCTAATTGATTTGATTTATAAGTGGCTGAATTGTATTACGAAGTGAAGAGATGACAGCTATCTTCAACTGTGTGTGTAACATAATTGAGAAAAGTAAAATTAGTATTCGAAAATAAAATTTAAAGTGAAAAATTGACCCGCCTCTCAAGTTTCTTCTCTCTGAATAATTTCAGAACGAAATGAAATTTTAAACGATCCCTTGAAGAAAAATGTAATTTTAACATATAATTTTAACTAAAGTTTTCATTTAATATTTTTAATTTCATAAAAATTTTTAATAACGTAAAGTTTATTTTTTAAAAAAATAAAATGAAATGAAAAGAATCTCTGAAATAACGCAACAGTAATATACATATTAAAAATTACTTTTGAATTACCACCATTCCTTCAGTATTTGAGTAAAAAAAAATGGGTCTTTAACAGTCCACTTTCAAGCTAAAAAAAATTTTTTTATAGAAGTAATATTATTTAAAAATACAAAATAGCTAAATGAATTATGTGAAAGGAATTTTTAAATGTTTATGTATTTTAATTAATATGAATATTTTCAAAAACAAAATCTTATGTATACAAATATAAATATAAGATATGCGTTTATTAAGTATACTAAAACTCAGGGCCAGTTTAAGCACATTTTGGGTCCTGGGAGCAGAAGATCTACGAGCCCCCTTGGCTCTGGTGAATCCAAGGAGGGGCTTGCATCCGGTAAGTCCAATTTATCTGGCTTGGGCTCTGGGCGCCCACTCCAAGCACCCAATGGATTAACCTGCACTGCTAAAATGCCAAGAAAACTAAACCTACTCTTTTTAAATTTGATATAAAATAAATGTATCAGTTTGGAAAAGAATTATTTAAAAGAGTCTTGTAATAAGAATATTAAATATTTGAAAGGATAAGATATTTATTATTTCAAATTAGCTTTTAAATCATACGATTATTTGACAAGTAAAAAAAAACAATAAGAGTTTAAAAAACTACAAACAAAATGTTCTTGGATTTTCTTTGCCCAAAGCATCTTAATGTTTATTGTTAACCTTGTTTGTCACAATATATCAAGCAATCAATTAAAGCATGATGTTTTCAATCAATTTGTATTAATTTTCAAGCTTTTAAATTCTTAACGCCGTTTATACAAACAAGAGATTGGATGGAGAGAAGGGAAAGTAAAATAAAAAGATGGAGTCAAAATGTTATATAAGATGGAATATTTTTTTTACCTCTATTAAAAAATAAACTAAATAAAGATAGAGTGAACCCAAATCTTGCCATCTGATTATAAATATTAATTACAAAACAACTATTTAATAAATTAATATTATAATTTTTGTGTCATTGGATTGGTCAACTTCAGTTTTATCGTTCAGTATGTGGCCCAAATGCTCCTTCAAAAGTGACTCCAGGGAATATTTGTTAGAAAGAAATCATTTTTTGCTGAAATGACTTCGATTGAAAAGGCAACATGTGCTTTGGCTTCACGAAACGAAATCGCCCATTAATTTTCAGTGTAAATTTCGTCACTGTTATGGAAGCAAGCCTCCTGGTATAAAATCAGTAATATATATGGTATGAAATATTTAAAGAAAATAGAAGATCTTTCTATAGACGTGGCGTGCCAAGTGTAAGGGAAGCAATTGTTGAATTTAACACTTTGAACTGGAAAGCTGCTTAGACATTCTCCGAGCTACCAGCGTTGAAATTTTTAAGAGAAAAATGGTCTTATAAGAATTCAAAATAGTTCTTAAGGGGGTAGGTTTATGAATTTCGGCCCCCAAACACATTTTTACTTTTCCCATTTTAATAAAATATGAATTTCTACGCTTCTAATGGTGCAAAAATTATCATTTTACGTGTAGTAGAAGTATTTTTAATAATTTTTTGAAAATGTTTTACCACCTGTCAAAGTCCACTAAATCCATTACTAAAATCCATTTTTCTCAAAACTATCGTTTTTACCATATAAGGAACATTTTTTCCTAAACTACTGCATTTAACGGCTTATAACTTTGCATAATTAATAATTACACTCTAAATACATACTTTAAAAGAGGGATTTTTTCAAAAAAAATATTCTGACTTAATTTATAGCATTAAACATCATAAAATTTCACTGTTTTTTTTTTTTTAAAAAAGATTTGTGCAAAAAATATTTTTTAAAAAATAACTAGACATCCTATCTATAAAATCTCTGATTAAAGTATGTATTATGGTTCAAAGAACATCCAGTAAAAAAAAATTGGATATTTTTATTCAATAGAATGTTTATAAATGTTCCTTAAAAATACCTATTTTTAAGATTACTGAGATACAGATCCTGTTTCGTGAACCTACCCCCTTAAAATATATAGAAAAAAAAACTATGTCAAATTATAATAATTTGAGCATAAAAATATTTATAATCAGGTCAAGACATTCGGCACATTGTGTATAAAATATTTACTATGACTTGAAAAAAAAATCGTATTGGGTTTAATAAACCCATACAGGGCAAAACGTCTTTTCAACAAAGTAGAAAAATTAATAAACGCATTCATTCTGAGATGGAATATTACTGTTGTACTTGTATAACTGTTGGATGGTGTGAAAGACTGAAGGACTAGCCCAATCAAGGACGGAAGGACTACCCTTTTGGTGAGAGGGCGCAACAGAGGAACGCTAAGTTCAGTTAGTGCGAATGGCAAGATAGAAGAAGAGAGAACAAAGGCGATATGAGAACTTCGGTATGTGTGTAACGTTCTGTGCTGTGAAGTAGGTGTGAGAAAATAATAAACCAAATTTGGTTTAAAACTGCCTCTTCACTGGGAAAATAACCATACGCTACCAATATTCATTCCGTGTTATAATGGAATCGTACTCCATTTTGAATCTAATTGAACTCGGATATTACGTTTTTCCATCATGTTTTCATTATTTGCATTTTCAAGACATAAAAATGACTGCAGTCTTTTATTAATCCCGATTAATGAAACGTTATTTTTTTTTAAAAAAAATAATTTGTCACATAGGAAATTTAAAGAATAAAAAATTTCCCAACATAATTTTTCTGATTTTTCATTAATTTTTGGAAGCCAGTGTAATATTTGTGCCATGAATTTTATATCATGTAAATTAGTCTTCTTTGTAAATAACACTTAACTATAGTATTTTTGTTATCCATTTTGTTATTTTTGTTACCCATTCTCCAACTACTTATTATGATTTCATATAACTAAATATCTGAATTTATTTCTTTGATTTTTAAATATTTTAATTAGTAACGGTATTTGATATGACTTATTATTTTATTATTGTATTTGATTACCAATTCTTCTTTTCTGAAATGTATCCATATTTCTAAGCAACATCTCTAATTTTTCTCTTAGTTTGAAAAGTTAATTGGGCTTTTTTGTATACGATTAATCAGCTTTCAAATCCAATTCGTTAATGAAATTTTACCGAATTGATTTTTGTCTTTCTCACAGCGCCATTAAAAACTATACAAATATTTACATTAAAAACGTATTCCTAATTCAAAAAAATTAAATATTAAATTGATATAAACAAAATTATTAAATAGTACTATTTAGGTTAAACCATAAAAAAAAAAGTTGTGTGTGCTTATGACCACATGATAAAAGTTAAAATTTCTAATTTATTCTGGCCAATTGTTCAGATGTTCTACGTTTACTTTTACGACATCTTCGCATACGTTTTGTTTTTCGTACCCATTCATTGGTGGATTTGTTTATTTCATTCATTTTCTGTAAAGAGCAATGTTTAAATAACTACGCATTCTTATATATTTGTATAGGAGTATACATGATTTAAATGTCAATTAGTCTAATTATTTAAAAATGTTTATATGAAAATTACTTACGTAGATTTTATTTATGTAATATATATGGTACTTACGTACTATCGCAACAATGCCAACGTTGAAGATAACTCGCCACCCTGGTTCCCCATGTGTGGTGCGCGCTGAATTGACAACCATTGCTTCCTTTAATACAATGTCGCCACTACCGTTGTGATAATATATAAGTACCGTTTATATAGTTTATATAAAGCTTGAAACTATGTAAAGCTAGGAAAACTTATGTCTTGAGAACCATTTACTTTTCTTAAAATCTCTAAGCAAACAAAAGGAGAAGGTTCGTACTTTTTCACGATTAATTGTTTTACTTTTTCATAATATCTTTGTTCTCATAATTAATATAAACCAAAATATTGGCAACTTTCTCGCCAATTAAGTTCATTAAAATTTCGGGATTTATATATTTTTTTGGCCTTTTTTTGTGCTTAAATGATCTTTCTACTAAATAAAAATATTGATCACGTTCCGCGCTTTACTTTATCTCCAATTTACTACATAAAAATAATCTTTTTTTAATCACTTGCTCTTCTCTCATTCACTCGTTGGAGTTGAGTGGAAGTGCGCTGCATGGAAGTAATATTTAAAAAAGCAAAATAAGATTTCACGGGGAAAAGCGTGCATGAAATTTTTACAAAAAAAACACGCGCTTAAAAAGTTTTCAATTCAAAACTAAATGCGCGTTGCCGGACCGAGTACGATTTCCGACTAGAGCCGAATGACCGTAACACACCCGAACCTGACGCTTCATTTTAGTTCACTCTTCAGCAAAACGCGCCTAAAGAACTTATCACTTCAAAAAAAGATGTTTACCGCTAAAAATATCTCAAATTTTATTACTTTAAAATTATGATAAATGAAATTACTTTACAGCACGGAATCACAAAGCAGATGCCGAAACTGGCGACTGATATCTAAAATTTAATAATAGCTACAGGAAAATTTTATTCTTATTTACACCTAAAAAATCCGTATGTATAGTAGGTCGTGGTATCCAAATGGTCGTGTTCAGGCTACCCACAGCTAGCATTCCAGATGACATGCTTTATTGCCAACATAAAAGGCACTTCTGTGTTGTTGATTAAAAGGAACACACACATAAAAGCTCATCTTATGTAGAGTCCTCAATTGTGAAAACATCTGTGTAGAGTAACAGCAGGTATTGTAAACTTTGTTGGGACACAATGATATTAACTGAGTTCACGCACATTAGTGTTCCTACTCCAACAAGCCGAAGCAGCCAGAAAGAGATCTGATCTGATTCAATTCTATTTTAATTTACTTCACTCTCTGAAGCAACACCAGGGAGATTGGTGGCGTAACTCTCAATATTGAACCATGGTCAAGTGACAGGAAAGACACTTGAGCTGGCACCTCTTTTCTAAACTTTCACCCGACACCTGTGGGAGGACTGTAAACTTCGACAGATGCAACGTGCATCATTGCCACTAAACGGTGAGTCTTTATGGCACTAGGTTTTATGCCCTCGTCTCGACAGAGCTAGTTACGAGTTTGCGACCCTGGCCACAGGCTTACCTTGATCACCACATAAAATGATTTACAATAGAATTGTAACACATGGGAGATACGAAATTTTCGTATTCAGACTGGTTTAAAATTCAGTGGACTACATGGCATGACACATTAGGACACACAGTCCAGTCACATCAATGTGACCACCACATAATTTCAATGTTAAATAAGCAATCACAGAAGGCAGGTGAAAACATAGTGAGTGTATATAAAGGATGTGTTAGGGCTTCAGAAAGCATCGCAATCGTTAGCATAATGCAGAAATGGAGCGATTTATCCGACGTCCAAAAGGGCATAATCATTGGCTTTCAGGCAAATATGGTGCACCATGGGCCATAAATGACAGTGGTAAATGAAGGCTGCGTTCGAAAAAATAGAGGTGCTCCCTTTGAGCAATTAAGAACAGTCAGTAGGGTGAAAACCTTCGGGAAATCGATTTTGAGTTTTTGATATTTCTAAAATCCCAAATCAGGACCTTTCCAATGATATAACATACTTGCCATTTTATTAATCAGAAGTATGTTAAAAAGATTTTTAAAAAATAATCAGCTGATGAGCCCTTTGACAGATAGAAATGTAAACATTGATTTTTTAAATCTGAGAAGCTCTTACAAAGCCACTCTCTGTTTTATTTATTCATAAGCAATTAACTCTAGAATGACTGCAATCGTAACTGTTAGGATTGTTTACTTATTTTGGAGCGCATACACGTTTATCCTGTTTGCATTTAAGATTTAAATATTTAAAATTTCTTAAGTTCACAAATTTTGAAATTTTTAATTTTTTGTTTCTTAGTATGCCTAGATCGAAAAAAAAATATTTAAAAAAACCATAAAGGTACGTTTTAAGAAGGTAGGAATACTCTCAACCATAGTAACATTTCTTTAAACACTAATAATAGTTATGTGAATCCTCAAGCTGGATATGCATATGACTCAAAGGAGTCATGTGCAAAAGAAAGTTTAATTAGAGTTTTTCTTCTTATTAAAGTAAGTATTATAAAAATACCATCATGAATTGAAATATTCTTGGATTTGTTTTCAAGAATGAAGTTCATTGTAAAATGTGTAAAAGAGGTTTAGACGTGCAAGTTTTAAAAGGTAAATCTGGACTGGAAATTTGTTCGGAAATGTTGTGCTTGTCCATATGATGTATGTTACGGAGTGACCGATCGTATAGTGGAGTTTTTACTTTTTAACGGTAGAACTATTTTAACAACCTTTGCAAATTTATAAAGTCAATATATGGAAAGCACACTTCACACACAATGCAATTGAACTGAAGCAAGACTTAAAATAACTCATTGATTTATTTAAAAACATTCAAGACATTAGGGTTTTTAGCGCGGAGTCAGGAATTGCAAGAGACATTTGAATTAAAAATATTATGAATTAACAACTTACAAAATCAACACTTTTGGGGAGAGATGGTAACTTCTCTTTTTCAGTAGTATTGCAGGGCGACTGATTTCTTTTTCCAGAACAACCCTGCGTTTTCGCCAACACAGGGCTGCTCCGCAGTCCAACCACACTGAACCACCACATTTGGCGCCTAGCGCCTAAAGTGCGAAACCTTCCTTTAAAATGGGGATTTTTTGTTACGTTGTAACAATGTAGAATTCTCTTTTTTAAATATTCATGAAGGACCGCAAATTGCTACAATAAATACCAGGTTTGTATATGCTACTTGTTCCATTGGAAGAGGTGCAGAAGCTGGGAGAATGTTTTGCGGCATAATGAATCTTCGGCAACCACCTACAAGGTTTTCTCCTTACGGTAAGTGAATCTCAAATTCTGTAAAACTTGTTTACGAGGACTTTATTCAAAATGCTGCGACGGAAGCTATCTGTGAAAATGAAGGTAATAATAATATTGTGGTAGCAATAGATGGGACATGGCAGATGCGCGGTTACACATCATCAAATGGTGCAGTTACTGTGACCAGCATTGATACAGGTAAGGTGATAGATGTCAATATTCTTTCGAAATATTGTATATATGTAAATATTCGAATATATGTAAAAAATGGGTACATAAAAACATGGTTTTTGTCCTGTCGGTGAAGATTCATGATGTGGATATAAAAAATCTGAAGTATCGGGTAAGTCTTACAAACATAAAAACAGTCCTCTGGTCACTGTTGTAGTAGCAATGCGTCCTATATTTAGAGATCTTTCCCATCCTGATTTGTTGAAGAAATGTTTACATCGGAAAACACAAAACCCGAATGAAAGTTTTCATAATGTCAATAGGTCATGCGTTCCCAAAACAAAATTTGTATAGATTGAAACATTTTCACTCGGTGTTTATGACGCTGTTTGTTCCTTTGATGATGGCACACAATGTATCCAAATTAAAAAATACTTCAGAAAATGGTAGTAGAACCTGGTGAATATTCGGTTAGTGCTATGAAAATTCTCGATATGGAACGATTAATGAAAGCAATCTATGCTTTTTTTTGGACGATCAAAGAAAATTAGAAAAGATAAAAGAAGAAATAGAAAGAAAGAAGATAATATTAAGAAAAATAAAGTAAAAACTGGTTACAGTGCAGGATCTTTTTGATGAGGTAAAATTTTATACAAAAGCTACTGTTTCCTAAAAGTTATTTTTTAAATTGTATTTTTTTATAAATATACTGTATGCATGAACTTAAAATTTTTATTTTATATTTCATATATATTGTGCATACTGAAGTGAAATTTTTGAGATATTCCTTAGAGATTTAGCTAAAAAACAGATGTCGTAACACAGAAAGGGAAAATTTTTATAAAATTCATTATTGTACTCTGCAAAAATTATGTTTCTAAACATACTAATCAATTTTTTTTAAAAATTTCACTTCTGTATAAAAAATAAATGTTTATTTAATGCACACACAAATTTTTAAGCTTTAGTGTTCAATAGTTTCTTAGTAAAAGGTACATAATTATATCACAAAATGCAATGCCCTTTTTCGTTGCATGAAACTTGTTACATACCAAAAAATACACAAATTTCATGTTTAAAAGCATAAAATCAGTTTTCTTCTTGTTGTTTTGGATACCATTTATGTAATGTTTTAAGAATCTTTTTAATTCTGATACTTTAAGACATTGTGTTTACATGTGAATTTATAAAACACTAATGAAACTTTTCGAAATGTCGTACAATGATGTATTGCCAAAGCCATATTTTCATGTATTGACACATTTTCACATATTATTTATGATGCTTTATATTCAACTTGGATGACAGTAATGTATCAGAACAAAAAATTCTTCAAAAGTTGATGCACAATTTGAGAAAAATGATGCAAATCCTATAAAATATCTCGATAGATAAAAAGTGAAAAATGTTATGTATGTATTTTTGAGAATTCTAAGTAAAAAGTCTTAAAAGTTATTTAGAATAAGCTAATATTTAAAAAATAGTGCAAATACAGATTGTAATTCATAACTTTTTTTGATGAAGTGACATTTTATAATAAAAATGCAAATATCTCAAAACGGTGTTTCGAAAAATGCGTGTACCTTTTTCTCAGAACCTATTCAACGGAAGCACTTGCAATCTCCACTGAATATTACTGATATCTAACTATATATACTGAAGTGCGCCGTTTTTAATATTCCCAAAATATTTTGTAAAAGTCAGTTATCGTGGGGAAAAAATGACATTTTTCAAAAAATTCATAGTGATACTGTTGCGATGAATGTTTTTGAAAAAACTAAAGAATATATTTGAAAAATCTCTCTTCAGTATAAATAAAAAAGTCAAATTAATATTCAGATAAAATTTTAAGTCTGTACATTTAATAGTTTCTGAGAAAAAGGTACATAAAAATGTTCAATTTAACATTGTCGTTATAGGGGGTACCGACTACTCTTAACCATCCAGATGGACCAAGAGTCTACCAGCAGTGTCTTTCAAACTACTGTTCAACGAACGTTGTTGCGTCTGGACCTCCGAAGAAGACGCCATGTTTTCATGCACCTATGCTGACTGCTGTTCATCGGCAAAGAAGGCTGGAATTTACACGCCAGTACCGCAACTGGACATCCACTAAGAAGCCACAGGTAGCGTTTTCCGATGAATCACGTTTTATGCTCCATTGGACAGATTGGCGTATACGGTGGGAAACCACTGAAAGAAAACACCCTGCAACCATTGTCGGATTGATCCAGGCTAAAAGTGAGAGCATTTTGGTCTGAGGAATGTTTTCCCGGTAGTCTCTGGGTTCACCCATCATTGTGGAAGATACGATGGATCAATACAAATACACATCTGTCCTTGCGGACCATGTACAAATCTATATGTGCAATGTTTTTCCTCAGGATAATGACATCTACCAGCAAGCCAATGTAAAGTGTCATACAGCGGAAAGTGTACGTGCGTGATTTGAAGAGCACCAGGATGAGTTTGCCGTTCTCCCCTGGTTAGCAAACTCACCTGACTTAAACCCAATCAAGAATCTGGGGGACCATCTGATCGGGTAGTTCACTCCATGGATCCTCACCCACTTAATCTAGCGCAGCTGACCACGGCACTAGAGTCTGCATAGCTCAACATGCAAATGAACACCTTCAAGAACCTAATTGATTTTCTTCCTGTACGTCTCGCAGCAGTCCGCTCTGCGGAAGGTGGTTATTCTGCCTTTTGACAGGTGATCACATTAATGTAATTGGACTGTGTATATATCAATATCAATGTGTGATAATCTCTTT